>QRFJ01006135.1:0-32510 GCA_006176705.1 Cocos nucifera | reverse complement strand
TTGAAGGGAAATCCTGATTTCCCGGTCCAGGTTCGTCCAGATCTGATTAGATCAAGAGATATATTTCAAAAATTTTCTCTTGACCTTAATCAGATCTTGATATGTTTCAGATCTGATTCTTATTATTTTAATAAATAAAATAAAAGAAGATAAATTAAATCAAATTCAATTTACCTGATTTGGGTAATCCTATTACCCTGTAGATGATCCTGATTGCAGCGGAAGGTTCTGGATCTTAGCCACGCAAGCGCCTGGCCTCTACCGGTATCCACTCGGGTTGGATCTGGAGAACCTCTTCTTCTCTATCACACCTCCAAAAATCAGATCTGGATCTGATCTGGAGGATCTTCAAAACTCTTTTGAAGATCTGCAGTCGTCCTTTTGCAGCAGCGCAGCCTTCTTGCTTTTGATCGCCTTTCCTTGATCTGAATCGCACCAAACTAAGTCCAAAACACTTTTGGACGTGGAGAGCAAGGGGAGAAGAGAGTATGGCATGGAGAAGGAGGGGAGAGGCAGCCTTGGACGTGGGAAATCTCTATTGAATTCACTTAGACACTTAGGAATTAGGGTTGGGCGCAGGGTCTTATTTATAGACCTCTTGTGATCCAACTCCTCTTCCTCTCAACCAATCACAACCCTTTGTGAAATCAGATCTAAATCTGATTGGTTGAAAAAGAGACCCCTGGATTCCTCCTTAGAGGGCGCCTAAGACCAGTCAAACTGGATTCTTAGTAGAACTCTGATTGGAATCCTAAAGGGAGGTGGAGTCCTTGTCCAACAAGGACTCCTAGGCGCCTCCTACTTGGGCTCACGCCACCCTTGGCGTGCGCCCTTCTCCTTGCCAGGTTCTGGCAGGGGGACAAGCCCCCACCAGCTCTCCAATAGGTGCATGACATGTGGTCAAAAGTCAAAGGGTCAATGGTCAACGTTTGACCAGTCAAAGGTAGACTTTTGACCAAAGTCAAAGAACAAGAAATGGCAGGTGACCAAAAATGGCAGGTAATGTCTTACAAATAAGACAACCTATTCTGACTTGGACAACCTCCAGTCAGACCATATGAAGGCCTCTGATTGAGCACAAACTCCTTTGGCTCAGTCAGGACAACTTATTTATGATAGTAAAAGAAGAACGTTAGGTTCAATCGAGTGCTAGCACGATTTCCTTGAACCTAATTGAATCTCATTCAGATCAATTGAACTAGATCAGTTCAATTGATGATCACCAGATTCAAACCCTTGTTTGTGTGACCCAGTTAGGTTCAGTTCTGTATGGTAATGGGATATGTCATGATCTCTATCATAGACATCATCGAAACTCCTTTCGATGGATCAGAACTCTTCTGATTCGAACAGCTAGAATGATCGATCATCTAAATCATTCTAATTGCTCCCAAAATCCACCAGTGACACCTAGCAGTATATGGTGGCAACCCATCAGAGCTGAATGCGAACCTCTTGGTGCAGCTACCTGTGTGATTCAGTTCTTCTATCTTGAGCCCCGATCAGATTAGGGTTAAGGTGAACTCGTCAAACCCTAGTCTCTGTCATATGATGTAATCATTCGATTCGAGTCCAATGTGAAAATCTAAATAGAAACTCTTTCTATTATTTCACTCTACCATGGCCATGGATTTCTGGACTTGATTCTCATGATCATCATAGGGCTACTCCTCTACCACCGAGGTAGATAGATCCCATCTTGATGCAATCCAGTTCCTACAATGAACATGCTATAGCCAACATACACCTCAGGGTTCCATATGGCTAGGAGACCGAGTAATGGTGTAGTCAAACTATAACACCCTCAAGGTGAACTGCCGATGCATCTCAGGTCAAAGAACCAGACACACTACTGCAGCATCGAGTCAGTCATTGACGAGAAGGTAGACTCCCTAATGACTACTCGAGGTGGTCACGCTCAGTGCCCTCGTTCTCTAACGAGTACCTGTACTCTCGCTCCGGTGTCTCCACACCGTAGACTCAAGACTCATCTACTAAAGAGAAGCGATCGTACACCAACCTTTCCGGATCAATCACCATCCTCGTGATGATCCTATGGTCGGGAGCTGTTTATGAGTTAATAATGATTATTCATGTCTTAAATTTTCAACTCTTGAAAATATGAATTATCATTACCATTAACTCAAAGGATGTATCACAGACACTAAATACACATGTGTGATAGAAAATAACCCATTTCATTAATTATAGTCAAAATTATAATTTTGCCCCTAGAAGTGTATTACAAGTGTCAGCCAATTCTGGCTTCTAGGGCACATATATCTAACAATCTCCCACTTGTCCTAAAGCCAATTGGCTACAAGTCTAAGTCCCATCTTCTCAAGGTGGGCTTCGATCTTCTGCTGGCCCAACGGCTTTGTAAGTGGGTCTGCCACATTATCTGTGGAGTTGACTCTCTTGACCTCAACGTAACCTTTCTCAAGGTAATCGCGGATGAGATGATATCGCCGCTCAATGTGCTTGGACTTCTGGTGAGACCTCGGCTCCTTAGCAAGGGCTATGGCGCCATTATTGTCGCAGTAAAGAGGAATGGCATCTGATGGCATTACTCCAATTTCTGCAGCAAACTTCTTGTACCAGAATGCTTCCTTTGCAGCCTCTGATGCAGCTATATATTCTGCTTCCATGGTGGAATCTGCTATCACAGTTTGCTTGGAACTCTTCCAGCTGACAGCTCCACCATTGCACACAAACAGACTTCCAGATGTCGACTTTCGATCATCTATATCGGACATGAAGTCCGAGTCTGTGTATCCCTGAACTTGGAGTTCTCCATTACCAAAGACCAACATCATATCCTTAGTTCTTCTCAAGTACTTAAGGATACATTTCACAGAAGTCCAGTGTTCTTCACCTGGATTTGACTGATATCTGCTTGTGACACTCACAGCATGGGCTATATCAGGTCGTGTACATAGCATGGCATACATGAGGCTCCCTATTGCAGAAGCATAAGGGATCTTGCTCATGCGTTCTATTTCCTCAGGTGTGCTGGGGCACATCTTCTTGGAAAGATGAATACCATGTCTGAAGGGTATTAATCCCCTCTTAGAGTTTTCCATACTAAACCTCTTTAGTACTTCCTCTATGTACATCTTTCTGTGAAAGTCCTAGCATCCTATTCGGTCTATCCCTATAGACCTTAATTCCTAGAATAAAGGATGCTTCACCTAGGTCTTTCATGGAGAATTCCTTAGACAACCACATCCTTGACTGATGTCAACATGGGAATATCATTCCCAATAAGGAGGATGTCATCCACGTACAATACGAGGAAGACAACAGCGCTCCCACTGACCCTTTTGAAAACACATGGTTCCTCTTCATTTTTGATGAAACCAAACTTTTTGATCACATCATTGAAACGAGTGTTCCAGCTCCGAGATGCTTGCTTAAGTCCATATATGGACCTTTGCAGCTTGCAAACCTTGTGATCAGTATCACTGGATGTGAAACCTAGCGGCTGTTCCATATAGATATCTTCCTCAAGATATCCATTTAGGAATGCCGTTTTCACGTCCATTTGCCATATTTCATAATCGAAATAGGCTGCAACAGCAAGCAATGTGCGGATGGATTTTAGCATAGCTACCGGGGAAAAGGTATCCTGATAGTCAATGCCTTCGCGTTGACTATAACCTTTTGCCACCAGTCTAGCCTTGAATGTCTCCACATTCCCATCTGCACCAATCTTTCTCTTGAAGATCCATTTACACCCAATAGGTACTATACCTTCTGGTGGATCTACCAAGGTCCAGACTTGGTTTGAGTGCATCGAGTCAATTTCTGACTTCATTGCCTCAAGCCATTTCTCGGAGTCGATATCTGATATCGCCTCGTTGTAGGTTTTGGGATCATCACCATGAGCACCATTACCTATGAGGAACATTTCCTCTACGTCCTCTGAAATAATACCTAAGTATCTTTCAGGGGGACGGGAAACTCTTTCCGATCTACGAGGTGGAGGAGGTAGTGTTCTTATTGGCTCAACCTGATTTGGTTCCACTTGGTCCTTAGCTCTTTCTGCTTGTGAGACTTTCTCATCAAGCTTAATCTGCTTTCCAATGCCACTATCTTGAATAAACTATTTTTCAAGAAATATGGCATGTCGACTCACAATCACATTGTGGTCTTCTGGAATGTAGAAATAGTATCCTAATGACTCTTTAGGATATCCTATGAATCGAGCTCTAAAGGACCTAAACTCTAACTTGTCCGCTTGTTGTCTTTTGACATGAAGCCGGACAACCCCAAATTCTGAGATGACTCAGACTTGGTTTCTTACCGTGCCATATCTCATACGGTGTGGTAGGAACGGTTTTAGAGGGAACCCTATTCAGTAAATAGATTGAAGTTAATAATGAATGTCCCCAAAGAAAATCTGGGAGGTCTGTGAAGCTCATCATGGATCGAACCATATCCAATAGAGTCCGATTTCTCCGTTCTGAAACCCCGTTGAGTTGAGGTGTTCCTGGTGGAGTCCATTGAGAGACTATGCCATTTTCCTTAAGATAGTCTAGGAATTCCCGGCTAAGGTATTCACCTCCTCGATCTGATCGAAGAACCTTAATGGGTTTTCCAGTTTGTTTTTCTACTTCATGTCTGAATTCTTTGAACTTTTCAAAAGCTTCAGACTTGTGTCTCATAAGATACACATACCCATACCTAGACAGATCATCGGTAAAGGTAATGAAGTAGACAAAATTGCCTCTAGCCGGCACATCGAAATGGGCCGCACACATCAGTATGTACTAGGGCAAGGAGATCTGTGGCCCTCTCCCCATGTCCAACAAAAGGGAGTTTAGTCATTTTGCCTTGAAGACAAGATTCACAAGTTGGATATGACTCAAAAGTCAATGGACTCAATAGCCCATTTTTCTCCAATTTGTTGATCCTATCTTCTGCTATATGACCTAATCTCAGGTGCCATAGATATCTGTCGTTTGGACTATCCCTAGGTCGTTTGGCATTCACGTTTTGCTCGATAGTTAAAACAGGTACATCAATATGCAGCTGATAAAGACCATTAATAAGGAAACCATTTGCAATTTTATTTCTTTCATAAAGAATGTTACAATGGTCCTTAAAGAAGGTGATCATATAACCTTCTTGTGCTAAGCATGAAACAGAAATCAAATTCCTGCTAGCTGCAGGCACATAATAACAGTCTTTTAAAACTAAGTCTAAACCAGATGGTAATCGCAAGAGGGTATGTTCCCACGGCTACTGCAGCAACTCTTGCTCCATTACCGACGCGTAGGATCATGTCTCCATCCCTCAGCCTCCTGCTATCCTCAAGACCCTGCATAGAAGTGCACAGATGAGCACTAGAACCAGAGTCAAGCACCCAACTGGATGCAGAAGAAACCGTAAGGTTAGACTCAATAACGAGCATACCTCCAGAAGGACCTTCCTTCTTGTTCTTCAGGGTGGCCAGGTAAGTAGGGCAGTTCCGCTTCCAATGGCCGTCGCTGTTGCAATGGAAACACTTTCCTTTGCCATCGACCTTCTTTCTTCGGTTCTGCCTTCTTCTTCTTTGATCCTTCCACCTTTTGCTTTTTCACAGACTTCTTTTTCTTTCCATAAGACTTTCTTTTGGAAGAAGTCCGTTCCATAGCAAGAACTGAGCCTTTAGAACCTTTCATAGAAAGCTCAGCGGTAACCAGCATATTCATCAACTCGGCCAAGGAATTCTGAAGTTTATGCATGTGGTAATTCATGATGAATTGCCCATATGCATCAGTCAAGGATTGCAGAATAATATCATTCTGCAAGTCCAAGTCCAACTTCACACCGAGCTTCTCAAGCTCTTCCATGTCCTTGATCATTGTCAGACAGTGATCTTGGACTGACTGCCCATCACGCATCTTAGCCTTAAAAAGTCATTTCGTGACTTGATATTTGGCTGCGCGACTCTGTTCACCAAACATCTCCTGCAGGTGAGCCAACATTTGGCGAGCAGTCCCGATATCTTCATGTTGGCGCTGGAGCTCATCAGACATCGAGCCCAACATGTAGTATCTGGCCTTATTGTCTTCGTCAATCCATTTTTCCAGAGACGCTCTCTGTTCAGTGGATGGACGAGCTGGTAAGGTGGGAGGGTCCTGGTCCAAAACATGTGTTAACTTCTCTGAACCCAAAACAATTTTGTAGTTCCTGAGCCAATCTTTATAATTGGGTCCAGTCAGTCTATGTGTGTCTAGGATACGTGCCAGTGGGTTGGACGCAGACATTTTCCTGTAGAGAGTCAAAGATTCTAGTTAGATACTGTAATTTTGACTTGACCAATTTGTTTAGGGATTTTATTTTTAAACAAATTAGCTCCCACTATTTTCTCGGATCCCTACACTCCCTCTGTAGAGATGCGAAAATCTCCGCGATTAATGATTTCTAGTGGGTGGTGCGGTCTCACCAACTGACTCATCACCTCACCTAACAGTTATTGGTGATGGGTTAGCCAATGAGTGAACAACTCTTGTTCAATGATTCTCTAATCATGGTGCACCCAAACTTGGTCTCTAATTCATGAATCTCACCGTATCCGGAATATTGATCCACTCCTTAGTTAAGTCAGACCCACCATTTGCATAGACTGGGTTCCTAATTGGGTCTCTCACCGTATCCGAAATATTGAGCCCAACTCATCCTCCAGCCCATAGCATCCAATGCCTAATAGACATGGTTGCGTCTTCCCGGTGCAACTGAGCCACTGTATCCAGCCGAGAACAATCAACCCCGGGAAGGGCCCGCACATCTACAATGGTGGAAGACCTCAGGACTTAATCTTTTCTTAGGGAGAATTGATTCAGGTCTCATTAAACTAGACTTGGCTTAGTCATAACAATTATGACTAACCTAGTGGCATGGGTTAGCTCGGATTATTGACCACCTCAGATCAGAACTGTGTCAACAGATATGGCCAGGTAAGTGAGACCGGTGGAAGGAATATGCCGTTAACTCGCACAAGAACGCATTCAGGTCGAGTAGCTTCCAATTAAAAACCAGTCGGTCGTCTGTGCCAAACTTACCTTAGACACCAAATTGTTGAGTCAGAACCAATTGGGTTAGCCTACAATCCAGACTCTAACCTCTGAGCCTAATTAGGTCTTGCTTGATCGTGACTCGATCTTGACCCAGACTTAATCCTATTAGGCTGGTCAATTTAAGCATTGTTGATCCCATCTAACCAACTCTTGATTCGGTTTGATCAACCGCTTAGACCTAATTGAGCTACCCAAGCCCGAACCCAGTATTATGAATATGTCTTAGATCTGAAATTCTCAATTTTAGACCTAATTAATATTCCATAAACTTAATTCTTAATTAAGTTGGGTTCATAAACAAAATATGCACAATAAATCCTAGGGTTTCAGGATCTAGGGTTTTGCAGAAAGTAAGTTTTGGGTTTCTGATTAAGGACGAACACGCAGCACCCCTACACGTCATAAGAACACCCCATCGAATGGGAAGAGAGGGCCTTTAAACCCTTCTTCGTTCTTATGACCGGACGGCCAAGAGGAACGCCTTAATCAGGAACATGTCAAATACTACAAAACAGTTATCAGATCTATATCATATATCTCATATATAAAGTTTAGATCTAATCATGGCATATTTTGCATACATCTCATGTATCATAATCATGCATGTTTTCAGATCTAAATTATCACATAATAATCTAAAAAATTAGATTTAAATTGATCTAATCAAAATAAATTCTAATCTAGACAATTATGTAGAACTATTCTACAACTAGTCTAGTCATGCATCTATCATATCTCATATGATATTTAAAATTAAATAATTTTTATTTGCTGTTTATCAGATGTTATTATAACACTTATAATATCAGAAAAATAGTAAATAAGAAGATCTAAAATATGATTTAATCAGATTAAATCAAAGACATGCAAAACTATTCTATAGAACTATTCTATTCTAGAACTAGTCATGCATATCTTCATGTTCTTAGATCCAAATCATTTAATTTTAATTTTTCTTGATTTCAGATCTGATCACATCTCATGTGACATCTGAAATCACTTTATTTTTAATTAAAATAAAATTAAAATCAGATCTAAACAATTTTAGAACCATGGCTCTGATACCAGTTGAAGGGAAATCCTGATTTCCCGGTCCAGGTTCGTCCAGATCTGATTAGATCAAGAGATATATTTCAAAAATTTTTCTCTTGATCCTTAATCAGATCTTGATATGTTTCAGATCTGATTCTTATTATTTTAATAAATAAAATAAAATAAGATAAATTAAATCAAATTTAATTTACCTGATTTGGGTAATCCTATTACCCTGTAGATGATCCTGATTGCAGCGGAAGGTTCTGGATCTTAGCCACGCAAGCGCCTGGCCTCTACCGGTATCCACTCGGGTTGGATCTGGAGATCCTCTTCTTCTCTATCACACCTCCAAAAATCAGATCTGGATCTGATCTGGAGGATCTTCAAAACTCTTTTGAAGATCTGCAGTCGTCCTTTTGCAGCAGCGCAGCCTTCTTGCTTTTGATCGCCTTTCCTTGATCTGAATCGCACCAAACTAAGTCCAAAACACTTTTGGACGTGGAGAGCAAGGGGAGAAGAGACTATGGCATGGAGAAGGAGGGGAGAGGCAGCCTTGGGGCGTGGGAAATCTCATTGACTTCACTTAGGATTAGGGTTGGGCGCAGGGTCTTATTTATAGACCTAAGCTTGTGATCCAACTCCTCTTCCTCTCAACCAATCACAACCCTTTGTGAAATCAGATCTAAATCTGATTGGTTGAAAAAGAGACCCCTGGATTCCTCCTTAGAGGGCGCCTAAGACCAGTCAAACTGGATTCTTAGTAGAACTCTGATTGGAATCCTAAAGGGAGGTGGAGTCCTTGTCCAACAAGGACTCCTAGGCGCCTCCTACTTGGGCTCACGCCACCCTTGGCGTGCGCCCTTCTCCTTGCCAGGTTCTGGCAGGGGGACAAGCCCCCACCAGCTCTCCAATAGGTGCATGACATGTGGTCAAAAGTCAAAGGGTCAATGGTCAACGTTTGACCAGTCAAAGGTAGACTTTTGACCAAAGTCAAAGAACAAGAAATGGCAGGTGACCAAAAATGGCAGGTAATGTCTTACAAATAAGACAACCTATTCTGACTTGGACAACCTCCAGTCAGACCATATGAAGGCCTCTGATTGAGCACAAACTCCTTTGGCTCAGTCAGGACAACTTATTTATGATAGTAAAAGAAGAACGTTAGGTTCAATCGAGTGCTAGCACGATTTCCTTGAACCTAATTGAATCTCATTCAGATCAATTGAACTAGATCAGTTCAATTGATGATCACCAGATTCAAACCCTTGTTTGTGTGACCCAGTTAGGTTCAGTTCTGTATGGTAATGGGATATGTCATGATCTCTATCATAGACATCATCGAAACTCCTTTCGATGGATCAGAACTCTTCTGATTCGAACAGCTAGAATGATCGATCATCTAAATCATTCTAATTGCTCCCAAAATCCACCAGTGACACCTAGCAGTATATGGTGGCAACCCATCAGAGCTGAATGCGAACCTCTTGGTGCAGCTACCTGTGTGATTCAGTTCTTCTATCTTGAGCCCCGATCAGATTAGGGTTAAGGTGAACTCGTCAAACCCTAGTCTCTGTCATATGATGTAATCATTCGATTCGAGTCCAATGTGAAAATCTAAATAGAAACTCTTTCTATTATTTCACTCTACCATGGCCATGGATTTCTGGACTTGATTCTCATGATCATCATAGGGCTACTCCTCTACCACCGAGGTAGATAGATCCCATCTTGATGCAATCCAGTTCCTACAATGAACATGCTATAGCCAACATACACCTCAGGGTTCCATATGGCTAGGAGACCGAGTAATGGTGTAGTCAAACTATAACACCCTCAAGGTGAACTGCCGATGCATCTCAGGTCAAAGAACCAGACACACTACTGCAGCATCGAGTCAGTCATTGACGAGAAGGTAGACTCCCTAATGACTACTCGAGGTGGTCACGCTCAGTGCCCTCGTTCTCTAACGAGTACCTGTACTCTCGCTCCGGTGTCTCCACACCGTAGACTCAAGACTCATCTACTAAAGAGAAGCGATCGTACACCAACCTTCCGGATCAATCACCATCCTCGTGATGATCCTATGGTCGGGAGCTGTTTATGAGTTAATAATGATTATTCATGTCTTAAATTTTCAACTCTTGAAAATATGAATTATCATTACCATTAACTTAAAGGATGTATCACAGACACTAAATACACATGTGTGATAGAAAATAACCCATTTCATTAATTATAGTCAAAATTATAATTTTGCCCCTAGAAGTGTATTACAAGTGTCAGCCAATTCTGGCTTCTAGGGCACATATATCTAACACTCTGTTCAGTGGACGAACAAGCTGGTATGGTGGGGGATCCTGGTTCAATATACAAGTCAACTTCTCAGAACCCAAAATAATTTTGAAGTTCTGGTGCCAATCCTTGAAATTAGGTCCGATCAGTCTATGGGTGTCCAGGATATGGGCTAGTGTGTTGGATGCAGACATTTTTCTTTTCCTGTAGAGAGTCAAAGTTTCTAGTTAGATTTTGTAATTAAGACTTGACCAATTTATTTAGGGATTTGACTTTTAAATAAATTAGCTTCTACTATTTTCTTGGATCCCTACACTCTCTCTATAGAGATGCAAAAATCTTCATGATTACTGATTTCTAGTGGGTGGTGCAGTCCCACAAACTAAGTCATCACCGCACCTAATAGTTATTGGTGATGGGTTAGCCAATGAGTGAACAACTCTTGTCCAATGATTTTCTAATCATGGTACACCCAGGCTTGGTCTCTAATTCAAGAATCTCATCATGTTCGGGATATTGATCCACTCCTTAGTTAAGTCAAACTCACCATTTGCACAGATTGGATTTCTAATTGGATCTCTCACCATATCTAAAATATTGAGCCCAATCCATCCTCCAGCCCATAGCAACCAATGCCTAATAGACATGGTTGCATCTTCCCATTGCAACTAAACCACTATGACCAGCAAAGAACAATCAATCCCGGGAAGGGCCCGCACATCTACAATGGTGGAAGACCTTAGGCTTAATCTTTTCTTTGGGTGATTTGATTTAGATCTCTTTAAACTTGACTTGACATAGCTATAACCATTATGACTAACCTAGTGGCATGGGTTAGTTCGAATTGTTAGCCACCTTAGATCAGAATTGAGTTGACAAATATGGCCAGGTAAGTGAGACTGGTGGAAGGGATATGCCATTAACTCGACAAGAATATATTCGAGTCGAGTAGCTTCCAACTAAAAATCAGTCGGTCATATCTGTCAAACTTATCTGAGACACCAAATTGTTGAGCTAGAACCAATTGGGTTAGCCTACAATCTAGACTTTAACCACTGAGCCTAATTAGATCTTTGATTGATCACTCATGTGACTCGACCTTGGTCCATAGTTAATCTTATTAGGCTGGTCAATTTAAGCACTCTTGATCCCATCTAACCAACTCTTGATTCGATTTGATTAATCGCTAGACCTAATTGAGCTACCCAAGTCTGAACCCAATTTTATGAATATATCTTAAATCTTAAAATTTTTAATTTTAGACCTAATATGTTTCATAATCTTAATTCTTAATTATGTTTAGGATTCATAAACAAAACATGTATATAAAATTCGAGGGTTTTAGGATCTAGGATTTTGCAGAAAATAAGTTTTAGATTTCTGATTAAGGATGAACGTGCAGCACACCTACACATCATAAGAATACCCCATCAAATAGAAGGAGAGGGCCTTTAAAGCCTACTTCATTCTTATGACCGGACGGCCAAGGGGAATGCCTTAATCAGAAACATGATAAATCTACAAAACTAGTTAGATCTACATCATATATCACATATATAAAAAAATTGATCTAACTAAAACATATTTTGCATACATCTCATGTATCATATCATGTATGTTTTCAGATCTAAATTATCTAAGATTTAAATTTGATCATATCAAATTAAAATTTATTCTAGATAATTTTGTAGAACTATTCTACAACTAGTCTAAACATGCATCTATCATATCTCATATGAATAAATTAAATAAATTTATCTTTTATTTTTTAAATCTAATTATAATATTTATAATATTAAAAAATAATAAATAAATAGATCTAAAAATTATAATTAATCAAATTAAATTATGATCATGTTAGACAAAATATAGAACAATTCTATTCCTAGTTTAGTCATCCATCTCATACATCTTAGATCTAGATTTATTTAATTTTTTAATTTTCTAATTTTAGATCTAATCACATCTCATGTGACATCTAAAATCATCTAATTATTAGATTAAAAATAAATTAAAATTAGATCTAATAAATTTTGGAACCTGGCTCTGATACCAGTTGAAGGAAAAAATCATATTTTCTGGGTCAGCTTTGTTTAGATCTGATTGGATCAAGAGGGATATTTTAAAATTTTTTTTTTAGGATCTTAATTAGATCTGGGATTCTTTAGATCTGATCTTATTGATCTATTAAACTATAATAAAATAAAAATTAAATTAAATCTAATTTAATTATATCTTTATTTTGGGTAATCCAATTATCCTATGATGATCTCGATGTTTGTCTGAGGTTCTGTACGTAGCCACGCAAGTGCCTAGCCTCTATCAGTATCTACTCGAGCAAGATCTAGAGATCTTCTCTTTCTTAATCAATTCTCAAAAAATTAGATTTAGATCTGATCTTTGAAGGTCTTCAAAAACTCTTTTGAGGAATAATTGTTGTCTCTTGCTGCAGTGCTGCCTTCTTCCTTTCCTGTCGCCTTTCGCTTGATTGGATCGCACCTAACTCATGACCAAAACTTCTTGGGCATGGAGAGGAGAGAGAGGACCAGAGGGTGGCATGGATAAGGAGGGAGAAAAGCTTTGTGGCATGGGCTGAAGCAAAAGCTCTCAATTCTAGGCGCAGACAGGGTTTACATCGACCCTACTACGCCATGCAGTGCCACATCATCCTGACCAATCATGGCCTTTTATGCAATCAAATCTAAATCTAATTGGTGGGATGACATCATCTAATCTAATCAGATTAGGGTCCATCAAAACTATCCTTAGATGGTGCCAAGACTGGGTCAAACAAGTTTTCTTGGTGCCATCTAGGTTGATTCCCTGAAGTAACTGGAGTCCCATCTGTATGGGACTCCAAACCTTATCCTCATGGGGCGCACGCCTCCCTAGGCATGCACCCCATGTCTATCTACCTTTTAGTAGGGGGATAAAGGTCAAGATTTTCTTTTATGGGTGCATGATATATGGGCAGATGTCTAAGTGTCAAAGGTCAACATTTGACTAGAGTCCAAAGATAAGTTTTAGCAGGTGATAGAAAATGGCAGGTGTTGTCTCAAATTTATCTCATAAATTAAGACAACTCTTTTCTGACCTGGACAAGCTATAGTCAGACCAAATAAAGGTTCTTGAGTGAGCCTAAATATATTTGGCTTAGTCGAGATAAATTTTAATGATTGTTAAAGGAGAACATTAGGCTCAATCATGTGCTAGCATGATTTCGTTAAACCAAATTGAATCTTATTCAAATCAATTAAACTAGTTTAATCTAATTGATGATATCCAAATCCTAACCCTTATTTGTATGATCCAATTAGGTTCAGCTTCGTATGGTAATGGGATATATTATGATATCTATCATCGACATCATCGAAACATCTTTCGATGGATCAGAACTTTTCTGAATCGAATAACTAGTTTGATCGATCATCCAAATCATTCTAATTGCTCCCAAAATCAACCAATGACACCTAGCAGCATATGGTGGAAACCCATTAGAACTGAAAGCAAACCTCTCTGTGTAGTTACCTATGCAATTAAGTTCCTTTATCTTAAGCATCGATCAGATTAGGGTTAAGGTGATCTCGTCAAATCCTAATTTCCATCATATGAATTAATCATTCGATTCAAGTCCAATGTGAAAATCCTAATAAAAACTCTTTCTATTATTTCACTCTGCCGTGGCCATGGAGTTATGGACTTGATTCCCATGATCATCATAGGGCTGCTCCTCTTCTACCGAAGTGGATAGATCACCTATTGTTGCAATCCAATTCTTACAATGAACATGCCATAGCCAACATACACCTCAGAATTCTGAATGGCTAGGAGACTGACTTATGGTGTAGTCAAACTATAACACCCTCAAGGTAAACTGTTGATGCACCTCAGGTCAAAGAACCAAATACACTGCTATAGCTTCAAGCCAATCATCGATGAGAAGGTAGACTTCCTCATGATTGCTCGAGGTGGTCACGCTCAGTGCCCTCGTTCTCTAATGAGTATCTGTACTCTCACTCTGGTGTCTCTACACCATAGACACGACTCATCTATCCTAAAGAAGCAATCATACACCAACCTTTCGGATCAATCACCATCCTCATGATGATCCTATGGTCGGAAGCATTTTATGAATTAATAATAAAAATTTATGTCTTAAATTTTTAACTCTTGAAAATATGAACTATCATTGCCATTAACTCAAGGGATGTATCATAGACACTTTCAAATACACATTATAATAAAAAATAATCTATTTTATTATTTATAATCAAAATTATAATTTTGTTCTTAAAAGTGTATTATAAGTGTCAGCCAATCTGGCTTCAAGGGCATCCATATCTAACAGATCCACCACCTTCTTTATCAAGCATACATAGGATGTGCTAGTCTAACCGAAATATTGATCTCCAACTTAATGTTCCTACGATCAGCAATATTTAGGATTAGAACTTTATAATTTTAGGTCTCACAGGCATGACCCATTCATGTCCCCTAAAATTATTGTCCTAATCTTTGGGGTTCATCCTAATCTATAAAGATGCAACTAGAATGATGAATCAAATATCTCAATTTATTAATATCAAAATAAATATCATTACATGAGTTGGAGATTATACAGAAAAATTTCATTACAGCACATATATGATTGGCTTGTTGGGCACTTATTCTTTTAAGTCCTGCTTGTCTAAAACTCTATGATCGAGAGTTCTACTAGTCTAAGACTCTGTGATCATGAGTTCAACTCATTTGTAACACCGGGGTCAAGAGTCCTACTAGTTTGGGACTCTTCGATCAAGAGTTTCATTTTGATGAGATTCTGTTGCCCGAATATCCATCAGATTTAGACTCTAAATTAATAAGAGGTTTAATTAGTAATTCGATTACTAATTAACTCAAATTGATTGTGTAATGACTTTTAGATCAAGTCCAATTGAATTGGATTCAATTGGGTTTGACCTAATTAGGTTATGAGATGATCTAATCATCGAGAATGTTTGACCCCTGATTTGATCAGAGGCTAGGCTTAATCTATTGAAAATGTGTCCCAAAGCCAATCATCAGCCTATTGATGGTTGGACTATACATTTATAATTGTATATAAATTATAAATTATTAAAAGTTATTTTGGCATTTTTCATCATAAATTCTATTATCTTCTAATGAACTCATGTGTTGTGATGAAGTCCTTAGGATTATCTAGATTCGATAAAAAGAAATTTGCCATTTAGTTCTTAAATTATTCATGACCAAATGATATGTTGTTACTAAGGAAGATAATGTTTATCGAGTATAGATCGTGGCATGCCATATAAGTTGGTTGTCCTCGTAATTAAGAAGTATTGAGACACTGATATGGCATGTAAGTGAGATGTATGGATTCATCTGCACTAAATATGATCAACTTCGGAGCTTTTCTCCTATCAAGATTAGCTCTGATGGAATATGGGTATAAGTGTCCCTCTGATCTGAGATCATCATGGTGACTTTTAAACAACTCACTATGCTTTGGTGTCGGACTACCTGAATTTCTAATTCAATGATGGAAGATTTTTAGGCATAGTCAAGAACTTAAGGGTGCATGTATCAAGATGGGATTGACCACTCCTAGATTTTGGAGTTGTGTTAAATGGTGTTTCAATTTAGCAAAGCCTTGGCCAGAGTAGTCCTTGTGAGGGGTCACAGGACTAATTACTTTAAGACATGATTTGGATGTATCTTTTAGGGTTGACAGTCAAACCATAAAGTCATCCTGTGCATAGAGGTCAAATGAATGAATTATATGGTAACCATATTCGTGTAGGTTCTGAATGTTAAGATTGTAACTATTCGACCTATCCGAACGTCGGGTACCATTGCTAGATGGTCACTTCAATTAGTACAGAAATTGATTTTTATGCTACCAACTTAGGTTCGGACCTATGGAGTCACACACATTAGAGATTTCTATATAATCTAATGGCTGATGAGGAGTCCTACTCAACTGAAACTCTATGGTCAAGAGTCCCACTGGACTGGGACTCTTCGATTGGGAGTCCTACTGGGTTAGGACACTGAGTCTCAATGTTTGGGAGTCTATGGTCAAGAGTCCCATAGGACTGAAACTCTTCGACTAAGAGTTCTACTATCCTGAGACTTTGAGTCCTACATGTTTGGAACTTTGAGATTGAGAGTTGGGACTCTACCATCATGAGTTCCACTTGTTTCGAACATTGGGATCAAGAGTCCTACTGGTTTGGGACTCTTCGATCAAAAGTTTCATTTCGGTGGAACTCTATTGTTCGGATACCCACTAGATTTGAATATTGATTTTATGAGAGGTTTTATTAGTGATTTGATTTCTAATTAACTCAATTTGATTGAATAATTATTTTTGGTTCAAGTCCAATTGAACTGGGTTTAGTTAGGTTTGACCCGATTAGATCATGAGTTGACCTAATCGCCGAGGAGTTTTGAACCTGATTTGATTAGAGGTTGGGCTTGATCAATTTTTGATTTATTTGAATCTAATTAAGCCTAATTAAGCCTAAATATGTTGTATTTAATTTAGTCTAATTGAACCTAACCAATTTTGATTGGGTTGGTTTAGTTGGTTGAAGTTTAGAATTCAAAAATTGGTTTGACTAGTCTTCCCATATGCCACATTTAACTCCTTGCCCCATTTAAATTCTCTCATATCTTTTTTCTCATGCACATAAGAGGTATTGACTGGTCCTTCCACATCCTCAAGGGATAATTTATGGTTAGTTGCCATTCAAATTCAAAAAGAGTTTGAATTTGGATCGGCAACAACCATATCTTATCCCTGCACCACCTAAACTATTATGCACCTATTATCTCTAGGTGAAAGGGGTTTCTCATGGACTTTTCTTTTTCTGAAGAGTGGGTGCACAACTCCTTTCCATGTCCCAATTAAGTTTAAATTTAGTTGGTGAAAGTTTTAGATTTAATTGAGATTTGAATTCAAAACTAGCAACCAACTTGTTCTCATCTTCCCATGCGTATGTGACACTGTTTGGTGCAAAATAAAAAGGGGAGTATTTTGGGACATGTGAAATTGATCTAAAAAGGAAGTAGAGGACTTTTGTGAGCCTTTGTGTGCATAAAA
Organism: Cocos nucifera; assembly: GCA_006176705.1. Lineage (NCBI taxonomy): Eukaryota > Viridiplantae > Streptophyta > Magnoliopsida > Arecales > Arecaceae > Cocos > Cocos nucifera. Next base: position 15,011 of record QRFJ01006135.1, on the reverse strand, counting down.
AAAAAAAGGTTTAAAATTCTCGTGAGAAGGAAAAATTAGAGAGGGGCTAGCGCAGAATTTTCATTGAGTGCAGCCCTAGGTATTTGACCTAGGGTTTGGGAAGGTATTGCATGATCTACGAGCATCTAAAGCCCAAGAAACTTTAGAGAGAACCTCCTCTACCTCTCTACTATGTTTACCAACAACCAAGAGCATCCGTAAAGCCCATAGATGAAGATCGAAGTCATTCGATCAAAACAGCCCCTAAAAGACTCTGGTGTCGAGCTTGCACTCATGGGGAGCCGATCAGGACCAGGAGCCTCATGTGGACGATCTATGGAGGCCAAACATCTGTATGGCTGCATCATGACAAGTGGACCTCCTCGATAATGATCAGATCATGATGATCGACTACTCACGAAAAAGGTATTATGTTCTGAATACATTAATGTAGTAAATAGTTTGCTGTATAGTTTTATTTTTCAGCTCTATATGAATGCATGCATATTATGTTTAGATTCTTAGTACAAAATTTAATATTTTAATATGATCAGTAGATAATTAATTAAATTAATTACTTCTTTCACTACATCTTTGCTATTTTTAAAAAATTTTTTGAAAGTAGCACTGCAAACCCTGCACTGCATCCTTCAAATGGTATCAGAGCAAGGTTCGCTAAACATGATATGCTTGTATGTTTAGATTGATAATTTAGATTTGATCTAAATATTAATCTAATAATTTGATTAATTAGATCTAAAAATTAAAATCAAGATTGCATGGACTAAAGGTTGTCCTACTGTAAGGTTTACCCATTACAATAAAAAGATTGTCCGGATACGTTGCTGATTTAAATTGTTAATCTTAAAATCTTAGATCTGATCTAATATTTTTATGATCTGATTAAATTAAGCTTTAATCTAATTTTTGATCATGAATGCATGTTTAGATAGAATCTAAAGTTTGATTCATGATTTAGTATTATATAGTGTACTTAGTTTCAGATTAAACCCTACAACTAGTATTGTTTGTGAATTAAGTCAATTCAATTTTAAGATGAGTCAACTCAATAGGTGAACAATGCTAAGTTGTAAAGATCATTTCAAAATTTTAAAAAATATTTTCAATATGCTAAACCCTAACCCTCAGTCCATAAACTTAATTAAAATTAAGTATAATGATTTAGTGCCTAGAATTATGAATTAAGACTCTAAGTCATTAATCACAAACTTGTGGATTATTCGGTTAGCTGAATTAGGTCCATAGACTAGATTAGACCTAAGGTTAGTTTAAAAATGGACTAATTTAGAGCAATTGATCAAATCTAATTAAATGTTAATTTAGATTAGGTCAAGAACTCTATAGATTCAATTATAATAGTTATAGTTGGTCAAGTCCATGAAAGAGAAATTCTGATTTCTCGGATCAGGTTCGTTCAGATTTGATTGGATCATGAGAAATATTTCAAAAATTTCTCTCAAGTATCCATATTAGACCTAAGATATTTCAGATCTAATTTTATAGATCTAATGAATAAAAATAAAAATAAATTAAATCTAATTTAATTTATACCTTGATATTGGATAAACTGATTACCCTTTGATGATCCTACTGATTGCCTGAGATTCTGGATCTAGCCATGCAAGCGCCTGGCCTCTACCAATATCCACTCGGGCTAGATTTGAACATCTTTTCCTTCTTTATCACCTCTCCAAAATTAGATCTGTATCTAATTTGGAGGATCTTCGAAACTCCTACTGAAGATCAGCAGTCATCTCTACAACAATGCTGCCTTCTTCCTTTCTCGTCACCTTTTTCTTGCATGGATCGCACCAAACTGGAGCCCAACATCCCTTGGGCATGGAGAGGAGAGAGAGGATCAGAAGATGGCATGGAGGAGGTAGAGGGGCAGCCTTGGGGCATGGGCTAAGAGGAACTCTCTAAAAGTATGGTGCAGATAGGGTTTATTTATAGACCCGACTGTGGCATGCAGTGCCACATCATCTCGGCCAATCATGTTACTTCATGCAATCAGATCTAAATCTGATTGATGGGATGACATCACCTAATCCAATCTAATGAGAGCCCCATAAATTCATCCTTAGATGGTGCCTAAGACTAATCAAAGTCTATGGCTAGAGGTCACCTAAGTAGAATCCAAGAAGCAACCTAGAGTCCCATCCTTATGGGACTCCAGGCATCCCTATCCATGAGCGCACGCCTCCCTAGGTGTGCACCCTCTCTTTTCCAAGTTATAGTAAGGGGACAAGCCCCTATCTGCTCTCTAATACGTGCATGACACATGGGCAGATGTCTAAGGGTCAAAGGTCAATGTTTGACCAAAGTCAAAGAACAAGAATTAGCAGATGACGAAAAATGGCAGGTGTTATCTCAAATTTATCTCATAAATTAAGACAACCCTTTTCTGACCTGGACAAGCTCCAGTCAGACAAAGTAAATATACTTGAGTGAGCATAAATTTATTTGGCTCAGTCGAGATAACTTTTAATGATAATAAAAGAAGAACGTTAGGTTCAATCGTGTGCTAGCACAACTTTTTTGAACCTAATTGAATCTAATTCGAATCAATTGAACTGAGTTAGTCCAATTGATGATATCTAGATCCAAATCCTTGTTTGTGTGATCCAGTTAGGTTCAATTCTATACGATAATTGGATATGTTGTGATCTCCATTATCGACATTATTGAAACTCCTTTCGATAGATTAGAACTCTTTTGATTCAGACAACTAGAATGATCGATCATCTAAATTGTTCTAATTGCTCCCAAAATCTACTAGTGACACCTAGAAGTATATGATGACAACCCATCAAAATTGAAAATGAATCTCTCGATGTAGCTACTTGTGTGATTAAGTTCTTTTATCTTGAGCCCCGATCAGATTAGGGTTAAGGTGATCTCATCAAACCCTAATTTCTATCAAATGATTTAATCATTCGATTCAAGTTTGATGTGAAAATCTTAATAGAAACTCTTTCTATTATTTCACTTTGCCATGGCCATGGGCTTATGGACTTGATTCTCATGATCATCATAGGGCTGCTCCTCATCCACTGAGGTAGATAGATTCCCTCTGGGTGCAATCCAATTTCTACAATGAACATGCTATAGCCAACATACACCTCAGGATTCTAAATGGCTAGGAGACAGAGTCATGGTATAGTCAAACTATAACACCCTTAAGATGAACTACCGATGCACCTCAGGTCAAAGAACTAGACACACCACTACAGCTTCAAGTCAGTCATTGACGATAAGGTAAACTTCCTTATGATTGCTCGAGGTGGTCATGCTCGGTGCTCTCATTCTCTAATGAGTATCTATACTCTCGCTCCAGTGTCTCTACACCGTAGACTCAAGACTCATCTACTAAAAAGAAGCGATTGTACACTAACCTTTCAGATCAATCACCATCCTCATGATGATCCTACGGTCAAGAGCATTTTATGAGTTAATAATGAAAATTTTTGTCTTAAATTTTTAACTCTTGAAAATAAGAATTATCATTACCATTAACTCAAGGGATGTATCACAGAAACTAAATACACATATATGATAGAAAATAACCCATTTTATTATTTATAGTCAAAATTATAATTTTTGTTCTTAGAAGTGTATTACGAGTGTCAGCCAATTCTGGCTTCTAGGACACACATATCTAACAAACTCCCACTTGACCTAAACCCAATTGGCTACAAATCTAAGTTCCATCTTCTCAAGGTGGGCTTGGATCTTTTGCTAGCCCAACGACTTTGTAAGCGGGTCCGCCGCATTGCCTGCGGAGTCAACTCTCTTGACCTTAACGTAACCCTTCTCGAGATAATCGCGGATGAGGTGGTATCGTCGCTCGATATGCTTGGATTTTTGGTGAGACCTTGGCTACTTAGCAAGGGCTATGGTGCCATTATTATTGCAGTACAGAGGAATGGCATCTGATCGCATCACTTTGATCTCTGTGGCAAACTTCTTATACCAGAATGCCTTCTTTGCAGCTTCTGATGCAGCGATGTATTCTACTTCCATGATGGAATCTGCTATTACTGTCTGCTTAGAACTTTTCAACTAACAACTCCACCATTGCACATAAACAAGCTTCCAGATGTTGACTTTTGATCATCTACATTGGACATAAAATCTGAGTCTGTATAACCTTGGATTTGGAGTTCTCCAATACCAAAGACCAACAACATATCCTTAGTTCTTCTTAAATACTTTAGGATACATTTTATAGAAGTCTAGTGTTCTTCACCTGGATTTGACTGATATCTGCCCATAACAGTCACAGCATGGGCTATATCAGGTCGTGTACATAACATGGCATACATGAGGCTCCCTATTGCTGAAGCATAAGGGATCTTGCTCATGCATTCTCTTTCCTCAGGTGTGATAGGGCACATCCTTTTGGAAAGATGAATGCCATGTCTGAAGGGTGCCAAACCCCTCTTAGAGTTTTTCATGCTAAACCTCTTTAGCACTTCCTCTATGTGAAGGAGAAATCCTAATTTTTTGGATTAGGTTCGTTCAAATTTGATTGGATCAAGAGGCATATTTCAAAAATTTTTTCTTAGATCCAAATCAGATCGAACATTTTTCAGATCTAATTTTATGATCTGATAAATAAGAAAATTAAATTAAATTAAATCTAAATTAGTTTTATCTTGATATGGGTAATCCGATTACCTGTTGATGATCTTACTGATTACCTGAGGTTCTGAATCTAGACACGCAAGCGTCTGGCCTCTATCGATATCTATTCAGGTTGGATCTGGAGATCTTCTTCTTCTCTTTCTTTTCTCCAAAAATTAAATCTGGATCTGATTTGGAGGATCTTCAAAACTCCTTTGAAGATCAGCAGTCGTCTCTACAGAGTGCTACCTTCCTTTCTCGTCAGCCTTTTCTTGCCTGAATCACACTAATCTGAAGGCCCAACTTTCTTGGGCATGGAGAGGAGAGAGAGGATCAGAAGGGTGGCATGGAGGAGGGAGAGGGGCAGCCTTGAGGCATGGCTAGGAGAAAGCTCTCTCAAAGTTGGGCGTAGATAGGTCTTTATATAGACCCTGCTGCGCCATGCAGTGCCACATCACCCCGGTCAATCATGTTGCTTCGTGCAATCAAATCTAAATATGATTGATGGGATGACATCATCTGATCCAATCAGATGAGAGACCCATAGATTCATCCTTAGGTGGCACCTAAGATAGGTCAAAGTCTATAGGTGAGGGTCACCTAGTTTGAATCCAAGAAGCAACCAGGAGTCCCATCCGTATGGGATTCCAGGCATCCCTATCCATGGGCACATGCCATCCTAGGCGCGCACCCTAGGATGGCATGCACCCCTTTCTTTCCAAAATTCAATAAGGGGATAAGCCCCTATCTGCTCTCCAATAAGTGCATGACAGATGGACAGATGTCCAAGGGTCAAAGGTCAATGTTTGACCAAAGTCAAAGGACAAGAATTAGCAGATGATGAAAAATGATAGATGTTGTCTCAAATTTATCTCACAAATTAAGACAACCCTTTTCTGACTAGAACAAACTCCAGTCAGACCAGGTAAAGGTACTTGAATAAGCCTAAATATATTTGGCTTAGTCGAAACAACTTATAATGATAGAAAAAGGAGAATGTTAGGTTCAATTATGTGCTAGCACGATTTCCTTGAACTTAATGAATCTAATTTAAATCAATTGAATTGGGTTAGTCCTATTGACGATATCCAGATCCAAACCCTTGATTGTATGACCCAGTTAGGTTTAGTTCTGTATGGTAATGGGATATGTCATGATCCCTATCATTGACATCATCGAAACTTTTTCAGTGGATCAGAACTCTTCTGATTCAGACAACTGGAATGATCGATCATCTAAATCATTCTAATTGCTCCCAAAATCCACCAGTGACACCTAGCAGTGTATGGTGGCAACCCATCAAAACTAAAAATAAACCTCTCGGTGCAGCTACTTGTGTGATTAAGTTCTTCTATCTTGAGCTTCGATCAGATTAGGGTTAAGGTGAACTCGTCAAACTCTAATTTCTATCATATGATTTAATCATTTGATTCAAGTCCAATGTGAAAATCTTAATAGAAACTCTTTCTATTATTTCACTCTCTACCATGGCCATGGGCTTATGGACTTGATTCTCATGATCATCACAAGGATACTCCTCATCCACCAAGGTAGATAGATTCCATCTTGGTGCAATCTAATTCCTACAATGAACATACTATAGCCAACATACACCTCAGGATTCCAAATGGCTAGAAGACCGAGTCATGGTGTAGTGAAACTATAACACCCTCAAGGTGAGCTACTTATGCACCCCAGGTCAAAGAACCAGACACACCACTGCAGCTTTGAGTCAGTCATCAATGAGAAGGTAGACTTCCTTGTGACTACTCGAGGTGGTCATGCTTAGTGCCCTCGTTCTCTAATGAGTACCTGTACTCTCGCTTTGGTGTATCTACGCCATAGACTCAAGACTCATCTATTATAAAGAAGCGATTGTACACTAACCTTTCGGATCAATCACCATCCTAATGATGATTCTACGGTCAGGAGCATTTTATGAGTTAATAATGAAAATTCTTATCTTAAATTTTCAACTCTTGAAAATAAGAATTATCATTACCATTAACTCAAAGGATGTATCACAGACACTAAATACACATATGTGATAGAAAATAACCTATTTTATTATTTATAGTCAAAATTATAATTTTGCCCCTAGAAGTGTATTACAAGTGTTAGCTAATTCTAGCTTCTAGGGCACATATATCTAACAAACTCTGACTTGACCTAAAGCCAATTGGCTACAAATCTAAGTCCCATCTTCTTAAGGTGGGCTTCGATCTTTTGCTAGCCCAACGGCTTTGTAAGTGGATCCACCGCATTATCTGCAAAGTCGACTCTCTTGACCTTGACGTAACCCTTCTCATGGTAATCGTGGATGAGGTGGTATTACCACTCGATGTTCTTGAATTTCTGGTGAGACCTCAGCTCCTTTGTAAGGGCTGGGGCACCATTGTTATCACAATACAGAGGAATGGCATCTGATGGCATCACTCCGATCTCTGCGGAAAACTTCTTGTACCAGAATGCCTCCTTTGCAGCTTCGATGTAGTAATGTATTCTGCTTCTATGGTGGAATCTGCTATTACTGTCTGCTTAAAATTTTTCCAACTAACAGCTCCACCATTACACACAAACAAACTTTCAGATGTCAACTTTCGATCATCTACATCAGACATAAAATTCGAGTTTATATATCCTTGAACTTGGAGTTCTCCATTACCAAAGACCAACAACATATCCTTAGTTCTTCTCAAGTACTTAAGGATACATTTCATAGAAGTCCAATGTTCTTCACCTGGATTCGACTGATATCTGCTCGTGACACTCACGGCATGGGCTATATCAGGTCATGTACATAACATGGCATACATGAGGCTCCCTATTGCTGAAGCATAAGGGATCTTGCTCATGCGTTCTATTTCCTTAGGTGTGCTAGGGCACATCTTCTTGGAAAGATAAATGCCATGTCTGAAAGGTACTAAACCCCTCTTAGAATTTTCCATACTAAACCTCTTTAGCACTTCCTCTATGTACATCTTTTGTGAAAGTCCTAGCATCCTATTTGGTCTATCTCTATAGACCTTAATTTCTAGAATAAAGGATGCTTCTCCTAGGTCTTTCATGGAGAATTCTTTAGATAACCATATTTTAACTATGGTCAACATGGAAATATCATTTCCAATAAGGAGGACGTCATCCACATACAATACGAGGAAGACAATAGCGCTTCCATTAACCTTTTTGAAGACACATGGCTCCTCTTCGTTCTTGATGAAACCAAACATTTCGATCACATTATTAAAATGAGTATTCTAGCTCTGAGATGCTTGCTTAAATCCATATATGGACCTTTGCAGCTTGCAAACCTTGTAATCATCATCACTAGATGTGAAACCTAGCGGCTGTTCCATATAGATATCTTCCTTAAGATATCCATTTAAGAATATCGTTTTTACATCCATTTTCCATATTTCATAATCAAAATAGGCTGCAACAGCAAGCAATGTACGAATGGATTTTAGCATAGCTACTGGCGAAAAGGTATCTTGATAGTCAATGCCTTCGTATTAACTATAATCTTTTGCCACTAATCTAGCTTTGAATGTCTCCACATTTCCATCTGCACCAATCCTTCGCTTGTAGATCTATTTACACCCAATAGGTACTATACCTTAGGTGGATCTACCAAGGTTCAGACTTGGTTTGAGTGCATCGAATCAATTTCTGACTTCATTGCCTCTAACTATTTCTCGGAGTCGATATCTGATATCACCTTATTATAGATTTTGGGATCATCACCATAAACCACATTACCTATGAGGAACATTTTCTCTACATCCTTTGAAATAGTACCTAAGTACCTCTCAAGGGGATGGGAAATCCTTTTCGATCTACGAGGTTGAGGTAGTGTATGGATTGGCTTAACCTGATTTAGTTTCATTTGGTCCTTAGCTCGTTGCTCTTGTGAGACTTTCTCATCGAGCTTGATCTGCTTTCTAATGCCGCTATCTTGAACAAACTATTTTTTAAGAAAGATGGCATGTTGACTCATAATCACATCGTGGTCTTCTGGAATGTAGAAATAATAACCTAATGACTCTTTTGGATATCCTATGAATCGAGCTCTAAAGGACCTAAAGTCTAACTTGTCTACTTGTTATCTTTTGACATGAGCCAGACAACCCCAAATTCTGAGATAACTCAGACTTGGTTTCTTACCATGCCATATCTCATATGGTGTGGTAGGAATAGTTTTAGAAGAAACCCTATTCAGTAAGTATATTGCAGTTAACAAATAGTATCCCCAAAGAAAATTAGGGAGGTCTGTGAAGCTCATCATGGATTGGACCATATCTAATAGGGTTCGGTTCCTTCATTTTGAAATTTCGTTGAGTTGAGGTGTTCCAGGTGGAGTCCATTGAGAGACTATGCCATTTTTCTTGAGATAGTTCAAGAATTTTCGACTAAGGTATTCACCTCCTCGATCTAATCGAAGAACCTTAATGGATTTTTCAGTTTGCTTTTCTACTTCATGTCCGAACTCCTTGAACTTTTCAAAGGCTTCAGACTTATGTCTCATAAGATACACATACCCATACCTAGATAAATCATCGATAAAGGTTATGAAGTAGACTAGGTTGCCTCTAGCCGGCACATCAAATGGGCTGCACACATCAGTATGTACTAGGGCAAGAAGATTCTTGGACCTTTTCCCATGTCCTACAAAAGGGAGCTTAGTCATTTTGCCATGAAGACAGGATTCATAAATTGGATATGACTCGAAATTCAATGGACTCAATAGCTCAATTTTCTCTAATTTTTTAACCCTATCTTTTGCTATATGACCTAGTCTTAGGTCCCATAGATATCTGTCGTTTGGACTATCCCTGGGTCATTTTGATTTTATGGCATTCACATTTTGCTCGAAATTAAAAATAGATACATCAACATGTAACTGATAAAGACCATTAACAAGGAAATTTATTTCTTTCATAAAGAATGTTACAATGGTCCTTAAGAAAACTAATTATATAGCCTTCTAATGCAAGGCAAGAAATAAAAATCAAATTCCTGCTTGCTGTAGGCACATAATAACAGTCTTTTAATACTAAGTCTAAACTAGATGGTAGTCGAAGAGGGTTTGTTCCCACAACTATGGCAGCAACTTTTGCTTCATTTCCGACGTGCAGGATCATCTCACCATCCCTCAGCCTCCTGCTATCCTCAAGATCCTGCATGAAAGTGCATAAGTGAGCACTAGAACAAGAGTCAAGCATCCAACTGGATGCAGAAGAAATCGTAAGGTTAGACTCAATAATGAGCATACCTCCAGAAGGACCTGCCTCCTTCTTCTTTAGGATGGGCAGGTAAGTAGGGCAGTTCAGCTTTCAGTGGCCATCATTGTTGCAATGGAAATACTTTTCTTTGTCAGCGGTCTTCTTCTTCCGCTCTATCTTTTTCTTCTTTTCTCCTTCCATCTTCTACTTTTTCACAAACTTCTTCTTCTTTCCAAAAGACTTTCTCTTGGAAGAAGTCCGTTCCATAGCAAGCACCAAGCCTTTAGAACCTTTCATGGAAAGCTCAGCGGTAACCAGCATGTTCATATGTTCGGCCAAGGAGTTTTGAAGTTTATGCATATGGTAGTTCATGATGAACTGCCCATATGCATCGGTCAAAGATTATAGAATTATATCATTCTGCAGATCCAAGTCCAACCTCACTCCAAGCTTCTCAAGCACTTCTATGTCCTTGATCATCATCAGACAATGATCTTGGACTGACTACCCATCACACATCTTAGCCTTGAACAATCATTTAGTAACTTGATACTTGGCTGCGCGACTCTATTCACCAAACATCTTCAGTAGGTGAGCCAACATTTGGCGAGCAGTTCTGATATCTTCATGTTGGTGCTGAAGTTTATTAGACATCGAGCCCAATATGTAGTATCTGGCCTTATTATCATCATCTGTCTACTTGGCCTAGTACATCAGTTAACTTCTCAAAACCCAAAACAATTTTGAAGTTTCAGAGCCAATCCTTGTAATTTGGTCTGGTCAGTCTATGGGTGTCCAGGATTCGTGCTAGTGGGTTGGATGCAGACATTTTTCTATAGAGAGTCAAAGTTTCTAGTTAGATATTATAATTAAGACTTAACCAATTTATTTAGGGATTTTACTTTTAAACAAATTAGCTTTCACTATTTTCTTGGATCCCTACACTCCCTTTGTAGATATGCAAAAATCTTCATGATTACTAATTTCTAGTGGGTGGTGTGGTCCCACTAACTGACTCGTCACCTCACCTAATAGTTATTGGTGATGGATTAGCCAATGAGTGAACAACTCTTGTTTAATGATTCTCTAATCATGATGCACCCAAACTTGGTCTCTAATTCATGAATCTCAGCATGTCCGAAATATTGATCCACTCCTTAGTTAAGTCAGACCCACCATTTGCATAGATTGGATTCCAAATTGAGTCTCTCACCATATCTGAAATATTAAGCCTAATTCATCCTCCAGCCTGTAGCATCTAATGCCTAATAGATATGATTGCATCTTTTCGGTGCAATTGAGCCACTGTAACCAGCCAAGAACAATCAACCCCGAGAAGAGTTCGTACATCTACAACGGTGGAAGACCATGGACTTAATCTTTTGTTAGGGAGATTTGATTTAGGTCTCATTAAACTAGACTTGACATAGTCATAACCATTATGACTAACCTAGTGGCATGGGTTAGCTCAGATTATTGACCACCTCAGATCAGAATTGAGTCAACAAACATGGCCAGGTAAGTGAGATCGGTGGAAGGGATATGCCATTAACTCAACAAAAATGCATTCGAGTCGAGTAGCTCCTAATTAAAAATCAGTCGATCGTATTTTGCCAAACTTACCTTAGACACCAAATTGTTGAGCCAGAACCAATTGGATTAGCCTACAACCCACTCTAACCACCGAGCCTAATTAGGTCTTAGCTTGATCGATCACTCACGTGACTCGATCTTGACCTAGACTTAATCCTATTAGGCTGGTCAATTTAAGCATTGTTGATCCCATTTAACCAACTCTTGATTCGATTTGATCAACCGCTTAGACCTAATTGAGCTACCCAAGTCCGAACCCAATTTTATGAACATATCTTAGATCTAAAAATTCTCAATTTTAGACCTAATATGTTTCATAATCTTAATTCTTAATTAAGTTTAGGGTTCAAAAATAAAACATGCAAATAAGATCCTAGGAATCTAGGGTTTTGCAGAAAGTAAGTTTTTAATTTTTGATTAAGGATGAACGGGCAGCACCCCTACACATCATAAGAACACCCCATCAAATGGAACGAGAGGGTCTTTAAACCTTACTTTGTTCTTATGATCAGACGGCCAAGGGGAATGCCTTAATCAGAAATACAACTAATCTACAAAAGCTAATTAGATCTAAGCATATATCTCATATAAGAAAATTAATCTAATTAAAATATATTTTGTATACATCATATCATGCATATTTTTCAGATCTAAATTATCTCATAATCATCTAAAAAATTAAATTTAAATTTGATCTCATCAAATAAAATTTAATCTAGACCTATTTGTAGAACTATTCTACAACTAGTGTAAACATGCAACTATCATATCTCATATGAACAAATTAAATTAAATTTATTTTCTATTTTTAGATCTGATTATAACTTTTATAAGATCAAAAAATAGTAAATAAATAGATCTAAAAATTATATTAAATCAAATAAAAATTATGATTATACTAGACTACATATAGAATAATTCTATTCCTAGTCTAGTTATGTATCTTATACATATTAGATCTAGATTAATTAATTTTAATTTTCTAATTTTTTAATTTTAGATCTAATTACATCTCATGTATTATCTAAAATTACTAATTTATTAAATTAAATTAGATCTAAATAAATTTAATAAAATCTGGCTCTGATACCAATTGAAGAGGAAATCCTGATTTTCTGGGTCAAGTTCGTTCAAATCTGATTGGATCAAGAGGCATATTTCAAAAATTTTCTCTTAGATCTAAATTAGATTTGATATTTTCCAAATTTAATTTTATGATCTGATAAATAAAAAAATTAAATTAAATTAAATCTAAATTAATTTTACCTTGATATGGATAATCCAATTACCTATTGATGATCTTACTGATTACCTAAGGTTCTGGATCTAGCCATGCAAGTGCCTGACCTCTACCGGTATCCACTCAGGCTGGATCTAGAGATCTTCTTCTTCTCTTTTTTTTCTTCAAAAATTAGATCTGGATCTGATTTAGAGGATCCTCAAAACTTCTTCTGAAGATCAGCAGTCGTCTCTGCAGTAGTGCTGCCTTCTTCCTTTCTTGTCAGCCTTTTCTTGCCTGAATCGCACTAATCTGAAGGCCCAACTTCCTTGGGCATGGATAGGAGAGAGAGGATCAGAAAGGTGGCATGGAGGAGGGAGAGGGGCAGCATTGGGGCGTGGCTAGGAGAAAGCTCTCTCAAAGTTGGGTGCAGATTGATCTTTATATAGACCCTGCTGCGCCATGCAGTGCCACATCACTCCGGCCAATCACGTTGCTTCGTGCAATCAGATCTAAATTTGATTGATGGGATGACATCACCTAATCCAATCAGATGAGAGACCCATAGATTCATCCTTAGGTGGTGCCTAAGACTGGTCAAAGTCTGTAGGTGAGGGTCACCTAGTTTGAATCCAAGAAGCAACCTAGAGTCCCATAACCTTAGGTGGTGCCTAAGACTGGTCAAAGTCTGTAGGTGAGGGTCACCTAGTTTGAATCCAAGAAGTAACCTGGAGTCCCATCCGTATGGGACTCCAGGCATCCCTATCCATGGGCGCACACCACCCTAGGCATGTACCCCTTCCTTTCCAAAATCTAGTAAGGGGACAAGCCCCTATCTGCTCTTCAATAAGTGCATGACACATGAGCAGATGTCCAAGGGTCAATGGTCAACATTTGACCAAAGTCAAAGGACAAGAATTAACAGGTGATGGAAAATGGTAGATGTTGTCTCAAATTTATCTCATAAATTAAGACAACCCTTTTCTTACTTGGACAAGTTCCAGTCAGATCAGGTAAAGGTATACGAATGAGCATAAATATATTTGACTCAGTCGAGATAACTTTTAATGATAGAAAAAGGAGAATGTTAGGTTCAATCGTGTGCTAGCACGATTTCGTTAAACCTAATTGAATCTAATTCAAATCAATCGAATTAGGTTAGTTTAATTGATGATATTCAGATCCAAATTCTTATTTGTGTGATCTAGTTAGGTTCAATTATGTATGATAATGGGATATGTCATGATCTCCATCATCGACATCATCGAAAATCTTTTCGATGGATCAGAACTCTTCTGATCCACACAACTAGAATGATCGATCATCTAAATCATTCTAATTACTCCCAAAATCCATCAGTGACACCTAGTAGTATATAGTGGCAACCAATCAAAATTGAAAATGAACCTCTCCATGCAGCTACTTGTGTGATTAAGTTCTTCTATATTGAGCTCTGATCAGATTAGGATTAAGGTGGACTCGTCAAACCCTAATTTCTATCATATGATTTAATTATTTGATTCAAGTTCGATGTGAAAACCTTAATAGAAACTCTTTCTATTATTTCACTTTCTGCATGGCCATGGGCTTATGGACTTGATTCTCATGATCATCATAGGGTTGCTCCTTATCCACCAAGGTAGATAGATTCCATCTTGGTGCAATCCAATTTCTATAATGAACATGCTATAGCCAACATATACCTCAGGATTCCGAATGGCTAGGAGACCGAGTAAAGGTATAGTCAAACTATAACACCCTTAAGGTAAACTGTCGATGCACCTCAGGTCAATGAAATAGACACACCACTGTAGCTTTGAGTCAGTCATTGACGAGAAGGTAGACTTCCTTATGACTACTCGAGGTAGTCACACTCAGTGCCCTCATTCTCTAATGAGTCTCTGTACTTTTGCCCCGATGTTTCTACATCATAGACCCAAGACTCATCTACTATAAAGAAGCGATTGTATACTAACCTTCCGGATCAATCACCATCCTCATGATGATCCTATGGTCAGGAGCATTTTATGAGTTAATAATGAAAATTCTTATCTTAAATTTTCAACTCTTGAAAATAAGAATCATCATTACCATTAACTCAAGAGATGTATCACAGATATTAAATACACATATGTGATAAAAAATAATCCATTTTATTATTTATAGTCAAAATTTAATAATTTTGCCCATAGAAGTGTATTACAAGTGTCAGCCAATTTTGCTTTCTAGGGCACACATATCTAAACACTATTTATATCTTCTTGTGAAAGTCCTAGCATCCTATTTTGGTCTATCACTATAGACCATAATTCTAGAATAAGGATGCTTTCCTAGGTCTTTCATGGAGATTA
>QRFJ01006134.1:0-49274 GCA_006176705.1 Cocos nucifera | reverse complement strand
CAAGTCCTAACCGTAGGACAATAATCTCCTACACAATTCACATCATCTTCTAATTATCAGAAGATTTATTCAATCTATGCTAGCCCAACCCATCATGTGAGTGAATGTCCTATGACTGCACAGTTTCCATATTTTATCCAAGAACAAGTTCAAGCTGCTCAAGGATACTCCAAATTGATTAATGATCCATTTTCAAATTCATATAATTCAGATTGGAGTAACTTACCATAATTTTTCTTGGACATCCCAACAGACTCAGGCTCAGACCCAAATTTTACTTAGCAAAATTATCAAAATAGATCCCAATACCAAAATTATGCCTATAATAATGGTCAGCCTAGTCAGTTTAACCAGCCATCATATTATAATCAGCCCTTCATACCCACCTCCTCAACAGACCAATCTAGCTGATGATAGATTTAACCAACTTCAACAATTAATTCTAACTCAACAGCAATCTATCGCCAGACTAGAAGCTCAAATAGGATAATTAGTTGAGTCTAACATGAGGAGAGAACTAGATCAACTACCGAACCTACCAATTTCAAACAACCCACCTAATGACCACCAACCACCTGGATTAAATTATCAATCTAATGTTTCATCTTAAGAATCCCCAATTTGAGAATACCAAAGTAATTTCCTGAACTTAAAAGCTATAGGATTCTTATGGACCCATACCAAGACCAGGTGAGAGAGGCTAGTACTGATGCTAGCCAAAATAAAAATTTAGAGAAACTGGTTAGTACTGAGACTAACCACATAGAAGAACCCAAGCCAAGGAATTAGTACTGATGCTAGTTCCAGTTTAAATGAGATAGAAATAAGGAAAAAAGAGAATAGATGATTTACCCGAGACTTATAAACCTAATGTCCTATTCCCTTCAACCCTAGAAGCTGGTTCTTCTTATAAAAATCAAAAGGCATGTAATGAAATATCAATGGAGTTGTTTAAGCAAGGATCACATTAATTTACCTCCAGAATTAAAACCGCCTTTAGTCACCATTCCAGCACCCATTGAATCAAACTTAACTCCTAAAAAAAACTCCATTCATGAGCATTTTAGAAGAACAAATAGGAGAAATTCTTAATAAACATGGGTCTGAGAATGGAATCATAAAATTATATCCCTAAAATTAATAATGATTATATCAATAATGGGATTATAAATCAACTTTCTGAGATTGGCAATCCAAAACCATTGAAATTTGTCAATCCAATATTCGACACAGGATAGTGAGCTGCATTGTGTCTGGCTGAAGACGGTAAACTTAGCGCTTGTTGGGAGGCAACCCAATATTTAGTTTTTATCTAATTTATCTTTTTAGTTTATTTTTTTTAGGATAATTTGAATAAGTTGGAGGGAGAGCTCAAATTTTCAAAGGCATGTGCTGGACCAAAAAATATAGTTAGGTGTATTCTTTCATGTTCTTTATTACATCCTTTATTTTTTTCTTCTCCATTGAGGACAATGTCGATTAAGTTGGGGGAGAGAAAAATAAAAATTTTAAAATTTTAAGTCCTCGAAAAAGTTAGTATTTAGTATTTAGATACTTGATTATGCTTAAGAATCGAATTAAACTAAGCATTTTTAAAAAGAAAATTGATGCACAGATTAGAGAATCTATGAGATATTGAGGAATCAAGTATTAAGAAAATTCAATAAAGAGTTAAGTCTAGAACATAAAAAAAATTTTTTCTTGGAGCATTTCTAATTATTTCTACTAGCATCAAAGAAAAGTCTACTTTTTATAGGCTTGTGTAGGGTAACTATACGTTTCTTCATATAAAAATTTATTTTAATAAAATAGTTTTCCAAGTACTTCTCACTGAGTAACCGGGCCTCTTTGCCTAAGCAAGCATTGAGTTTCGCGTCAAAAGGTGGGAAGGGCAAAGAAGCTCGTTGTAAAGCTAGTCTTAACTCGTAGCCTATTGATTCGAGCTAGTAAGCCCGAGGGGTATTCTATACCTAGTGCCCTAAAGCCAACTGGTTTGGGAGTCATTGGCCCAAGACTCGCTACATGGATCAAATAGAAAGCTTAAGGAGTTAAGACACTCAATAGTGGTACAACGTTAAAAAAAAAAAAAAAAAAAAAAAAATTGGTTTCCCACCGAGTAACCGGGTCCCGTTGCCTAAGTAAGCAATGATATTCGCATCAAAAAGTGGGCAATGTGAAAAATAAAAATTAATAAATGAAGGATGGAAGTAGCAATACACCTGCCTATATGAAAGTTTAGACAAATCAGAGATAAAAGTGGAATAATTTAGAAAAAGTTCTGAAAAAATTTAATGTTCTTTACTTAATTTTTCTATTGATAAGTATTAATACCCCAATGATATATCTCATTTAAGCTCTACTGAATATCAATGGCCATTTTGAAAATTGCTTAGGTAAAATTCGAAACTCTAAAGTTAAAAGGTATTTAAAACTAAATTCTTTCTTTACTCGAGGACGAGCAAAGCTTAAGTTGGGGGGTGTGATAAGCATCATAAATTCATCAATAAAAGTATTAATTTATTAATTAATTTATATTAATTTTTAAAAATTAATTAATCAATTTATATATAATTTTTGAAAAATTCATATTTTTATTAATTAAAAAATTAATTAAAAAATAATAAAAAATAATAAAAATTAAAAAATAAAATTTTATTATCAATAGAAAGAGCTCATTTTTTTGATCACAACGAAATAAATTTCAAGTAAAACGGAGCTAAAATGGAAAAAGATATGAATTTTTAAAAATATAAAATAAATAAAAATTAAATAAAAAAAAAAAATGGCTCAGCCGGCTCCGCAAGCCGAGCCACCAAGCCAAGCCAAGCCATCAAAGCCGACTCAGCCATTGAAGCCATCAGCCGGTCCACGATCCAGGCGTGGACCGCCAGCTCAGCAAAATCCGGCGAATCAGAGATTGCCACGTGGTGGACCTAGACCCTTAAAGGGTCTACAGAAATTTATCGCGGCTCACAAGGGCAATCTGGTCATTTTCACTCGGTGACAGAAGCGCTGATTGGCTTGCGGTGTGCGGTGCGGCCGGTCCATCGCGGTCCATGGGAATAGTAATTGCGCGATCGGACGGCTGCGGTTGATTTGCGGTCATGATCGGACGGCTGTGGTTGATTTCCAGGCTTGATTCAAATTCTATTAAGCGATCTGGCGCGATCCAACGGCCAGAAAACCAAGTGATGAAGATCCGACGGTCCAGAATGCTGCCGGCGGTGATCAAGACTCCCGAAGCATGATTTGCGGCCAGATTTCCTCGATCAAGCGCGATCCAACGGCCAGAATTTAATCCGACCCGATCTGAGCTTATCTGCATCCGATTTTGATGATTTTTGGACCGTTGGATTCCTATTGAATGGCTGGATTTTATCAGATTTATCAGAGTCATATCAGAGCTATTTTGATTCAAATTTTATCCAAATTTCTTTGTATTTTGATGATTACAAAGGCTATTAGTCCCATATTGCCTTTAGAAAAAATATCCAGCCCTCCTAGCTCTATAAAAAGGACCCCAGGCCATCCAGAAATCAACATCTCCGATCAAGGTGAAGCTTTGGTACAGGGCGAAGCCAGGCTATGGGTTAAAGGCTGCTTCGAAGCAACGGGTGCCGAGAAGAAGAGCCGAGCTTCTACACCATCTTTCTGCCAATGCCGATCCAAGATCAGAGATCAGGCTATTTTATTTTATTTCTTTTTTTTTAAATTTTATGTATTTAAATTCTAAAATTTTAATTAATAAAAATTTTATTTTTGCATTTTAATTTCTTACTTTTTATTTTTATTGTAATTTAATTTCTGCACTTTAAATTATTGCTTTGCAAGTAGATGCTAAGATCTAACTAGTAGATCTTAGTACCAAATTTAAATTCCTACACCTATTAATTTTTGCTTTTAATTTTTTGATTTCACTTTTGATTCTGAAAACTCAAATCCTTTTCTTCTTTTCTTTTCAAAAATCAAAGATTTCAAATCTAAAAACACTACCTTTCCTGTAGATTCGACCCGACTCATTACTATCTACGCATTTTCAATAATTTTAAGAAGTCGGATTAAACTGATAAATACGATGTCTTAATGATAGCATCGTGTTCCTATCAGAGACTGCATTCGAGATATGAAAAGCGCTCAAGGGTATGAAAAAATTTTTTTACTTCATTTAATCAAAATTTTTAAGTATAAAATACAAAAAAAAAAGTAAAACTGCTCAAGGATCTCAACCTCGGAGGGTGGAGCCAGATTGCTCTCGATCACCTCAAATTTTCAAACTAGCTTGGGTGCCTCTATAGCAGGTTCAGACGGGCCAAAAGTAAGCTCATCAAAAGAAAGGTCGACTACGGTATTGGATGGTCCCACCTCCATGTCATCTTCCTCCTCCTTCAAAAAGTCGAGGTCGAGCTTAGGGAACCATCGGGCTACCCTACCTTCGCAGAGCCCGAAACCCTTAATAAACACTTCTTGGCCAAACTCAACGTTCAGGTTCTACATCTCGGGAGAGGTCTTGAACTCTTCCATGGCCTGGGTCGTTACCTCCGAGATCGACTTTGCCATTTGGGTCTCTAGTTTGGCAACCCTATTTTTGGCTTCCTTCCTTCTCTCCTCCTCTAGGGCTAGTGCAGCCTTCAGTTCAATCGAGGTGAACTCCTCCTCGTGGAGCACATCCTGAAGACTTTCGATGTCCACCACTTTCTTCTTAATAAGATGCTCGACCTCATCGACCCTCTCTTAAAGATGGCAGACCTCGACTCGAAGGTCCTCCTGGGCCTTCTATGCCTTTGCCTCTTGATGACACGCCCTCTTGATGTAAGCGAGCATCTGGTGACCCAATTGTAATAAATGATTGATATTAAAAAGAAAAAGAGAGAGAGACAAAAGAAGAAGGAGAGAAAGAAAGAGTCGAGCGATAGAGCAATTACCTTGAGGATGGTTTCAAGAGAACTCTAGATGAGCTGCCATGGGTCCAGGTCGGCCATCTGGTCCACCACCTCGGGCATGGGAAACCTGTCGATAATCTCTCAAACGATCTCTAGGTTGTCGAAGGGATCCTCCCCTCGTTCGTTGTCGTTGCCATCCGGTCTGCCTAATCAAGCCTTACAGGATGTCTTTGCAATGACTTCCTTTTTCCATCCCTCTCCTGTCCCTTTCCTGACAGGGAGCTCCAAAATCTGATCCTTGCTGGAGGGACCTAAGGGCATGGAAGGCGCCAGGCCTGTGCTAGTGGTGTCAACCTTAACAGTTAGGGGAATCTCGGAGTTGATGATGACCATGAATGCAGCGGCAGTGGGGGTAGGGTCTCTGGAGCTGGAAACACCAACCTTCACCCTCTTTAAGCCATCTTCTTGCACCTTTCTCTTCCTCTTCCTAGTGAAGAGCCCTTTAGTAAGCATCTTGGCAGCTTGTGCATCCATTTCTATAGCAAGAAAAGAAGAGTGGTCAGTAGCAATACACATGTGCGAAATCGTGTGAATTCAAAAATCAAAAGTTGTACCAGCAGGATCATGGGGAGTCAGACCCAGGTTGAATAAGGTTTGTTCCTTTAGAAGGTCGGGAAGAAGAGGAGCTTGGTACATCTTAAGTTTATCAGAGGAATCAAGGTCGGCTCCATCTAAGCTAGGAGCTTGACGAACTGACTCTCTAATATAACCCTATGAAGGAAGACCTAATGGCAAGGTCGGGCAATACCTTTCAGTTGTGAATGAAAGAAGGGGCAAGTTTTAATAACCTCTTCTTGCCGACCTGGGGAGAAAGGTACCACCAATCCTTTGCGAAAGGATGGTACTTGAAAGTATAGAAATTTCTAAAAAGTAAAATGGTCAGCTGGACTTTAGTCAATCGACAGATGGAGAGAAAACCTATGATGAACCGAAAGAAGTTCGATATGATAGATGCGAAGGGGATATTTAAAAATTAGAAGAGGAAAACTATGAATAGGGGCAGCGGAAATCTAAGTTCGACGCGCAAAGCTTCTAAGTACAAATAAAATCGGTCGATCGGAGGATTATTGACCCAATCGTCGAAGTTGGAGAGTTCAAGGTCATATTCTGGAGGGATTTCATATTGGATTCGGATCAGGAAAAGATCATCTAGGGTAAGGATGGATGGGATGATGTCTGGAGTGAAAGACGAGCGGGACATATTTCTAGGTTCTACCTCAGCCAGGGGTGCATAATCAAAGAAGGTTGGTCCAGACGAGCCTTACGAACCGATGGAGTGGAAGGTTTTGGAAGACATTCTGATCAAGATGAACCCCAAGAAATCCCCCCCCCCCCCCAAAAAAAAAAAAAATCAGGAAGTCAAGGAGCTAGAAATGATAAGCACAAATAACCTAAGAGAAGGGTTAGAAAACTAACCTAAACTATCTGAGGAGGATGAAAGAATGATGGACGCAATAAGGATTAATTGAAATGATGTCCGGAGCTTAGAAAGGCGAGAGAAGAATGAGACCCACGAGAAGAAGGCGAACAAGGGTTGATGGAAGAAGAAGACTCGGGCAAGGATGACTTCCAAACATTAGTAGAAGGCCTTAAATAGTGAGAGACAATCCAAAGTAGTTATGATTGTGGAATGACTTCGGTCGGTTTGCATGCACCGCATGTCCCACTCATCATGACAGAAAAGCGGTGATGGGCAGAGTCTTTATGGCACTATGCTTGTGGCAGAGTTTCAGTAGGAGATTCGAAGTGCCATCTTTTCAAACTCATTTTAGACTTAAAAAGTTTTGGTGCCAGCACGGTAAACATCAAAACATCTCATCCTGATAAGCGCAGAAACCCAGGACCGAACTTCGATCGTCGCCTTTTTTTCTTCCTTCAAATTTTGAACTCGAGAGTAGGGAGACTATTATTGAGGATAAATCCTGCCCCCACTGAAGTCCAGTCTGATGCTTAGCCTAATGTAACTGTTAATCATGGAAGAGCTTCGATCAAAAATTCTCCTTCAATGGCCAAACTCCTTCTAGACTCTTCTAGTGGTCGGACTCCTTCCGGACTCCTTCAGTAGCCGAACTCCTTCCAGACTTCTCCAACGATCGAACTTCTTTCGGACTCCTCCAATGGCCGAACTCCTTCCGAACCGCTCCAGTAGCCGAACTCCTTCCGGACTCCTCTAGCACCGAACTCCCCGTAGTCATCCAGGAAGGTCTCCGCTCGAGTCCGATCTCATACACGGCATGAATCAACCCACACCCGGACTATCTTAGAGGAGTCTAAACTCCTCTAGAATTGATATAGCTTAAAGATCATCACCAATCAATGCCCATTCCTCCATACTTTGACTATCAAATCTCAAACGGACTAGCATCTCATGACAAAAAATACCATCTTTCATAACAAACTCCACATGGCTCCAAGCGGCCCACTATCCGATAGTTATGGCTGTCACTATCAGTTTGTTACAGGCTTTGTCTATAAAAGGGATCCTCCATATATGTTTTCTCTAGGCTCTCTTCTTCCTTCCAAAAATTTTGTAACTTTCTTGACTAAGCACTCCATTTCTATTGACCGAAAAAGCTAACTTGATCGTCGAAGGGTCTAACCGGAGCTGCCACCTCGGGCTCTAAATGAAACTTATTTTGCAGGTCACCGACGGCGACCTTATCATTCTCCAACTCCAGCACTACTCTGACGGCAATCAAATTTTGCACCAACAGTCCCAAAGTCAATTATTAGTCTGTTAATGATTATGCTACTTATTATACTTATATATAAATTATTAATTAATAAAAGTTATTATGATATTTTTTATCATAAATTTTGTTGTCTTCTAATGAACTCTTATGCTATGATGAAGTTCTTAGAACTTTCTAGATTCGACACAGAAAGATTTATCATTTAGTCCTTAAATTGTTCACGATCAAAAGATATGTTGTTGCTTAGGATGACAACATTTATTATGTATAGGTCGTTGTGTGCCTTATAGGTTGGTTGTCCTCGTAACCAAAAAAAGTTGAGACATTGGTATGGCATGCAAGTGAGATGTATGGGTACATCTGCACTGAACATGACCAACTCCAGAGCTTTTTTGCTATCAAGATTTGCTCTGATAGAATATGGGTATAACAGCCCCTCCGACCTGAGATCACCATGGTGACATTCAAGCAACTCACAGTGCTTTGGTGCCCGACTATCTGAATTTCTAATTTAGTGATGGAAGATTTTTGGGCATAGTCATGTACTTAAGCAGTCAGTGCATGTATTAAGATGGGATTGAGCACTCCTAATTTTAGAAGCTGTGTTCAATTGTATTTTAATTCAGCAAAGTCTTAGCTAGGGTAGTCTCAGTGAGGAGTCACGAGACTAATTATTTTGAGACATGACATAAATGTATTTTCTAGGATTGACAGTCAAATCCAAAATCATCTATTTCATAGAGGTCATAGGGATGAATTATATGATAACCATATTCACATAGGTTCTGAATGTTGTGATTATGACTATTCGATCTATCCGAATGTTGGGTACTATTGCTTGATGGTCACTTCGATTAGTACAGAAATTGGTTTCTATGCTACCGACTTAGGTTCGGATTTGTGAAGTAACACACACTAGAGGATCCTACCTGATCTGATGGCTGGTGAAGAGTCCCATTTGACTAGGACTCTATGATTAAGAGTCCTACTCGATTAGGACTCTATGGTCAAGAGTCCCAATCCCACTAGATTGGGACTCTTTAATCGAGAGTCCTACTGGGTTGGGACACTGAGTCTCAATATCTGAGAGTCTATGATCGAGAGTCCAATTGGACTAAAACTCTTCGACCAAGAGTTTCACAGCTTTGAAATTTTGAGTCCTACATGTTTGAGACTCTGTGATTGAGAGTTGGGACTCTACAATCATGAGTTTCATTTTTTTCAGACACCGGGATCAAGAGTCCCACTAGTTTGGGACTCTTCGATCAAGAGTTTCATTTTGATGGAACTCTGTTATCCGAACATCCATCAGATTTGGACTCTAGATTTATGAGAAATTTTATTAGTAATTTATCACTAATTAATTAAATTTAATTGAGTAATTATTTTTGGATCAAGTCCAATTGAATTAGGTTCAGTTGGGTTTGATCCGATTAGGTCATAGTTTGACCTAATCACTGAGGAGGTTCGAAGCCTGATTTGATCAGAGGTTGGGCTTGATCAATTCTTGATTTTATTGAAATTTAATTAAGCCTAATTATGTTGGATTTAATTTGATCTAATTGAACCTAACCAATTATGATTGGGTTGGTTCAATTAGTTGAAGTTTAAATTCAAAGACTAGTTTGACTGGTCTTCTCTTCCCATGCGCCACATATGACTCATGCCCCATTTAAAATTTATGAGAAAAGTTCTTGTAAGTTTTCTACATGCACAAAGGATCTCATGCCCACCTTCTCTATGCACATTGTGGATAAGTTTTGGTTGTTATTGATTTTAGTTTGAATGAGATTCAAACTTAGATAAGAAACAACCTTTATCTTATCCATGTGCCACCTCACTTTGTGTGCCCATATTTCTTCATGAGAAATGGTTCTCGTGCTTCATTCTCCATGCACAAGATACTCCATGCCTTCCCTTCTTATGCCATTTTTTGTTTGAAACAAATTGATTGGCATTTGAATTCAAAACAAGTTTGAATTCAAATTGACAACCAACCCGTTCTAATCCTCTCACGTGTATTTGACTCAGAATGGTGCAAGTTAAATAGAGATATTTTTTGGGCATGCAAACATAAGAGAAAAAGTGAGAAACTTAGTCCGTAAGCCCTCTTCTACATGGTGAAAAATTCTAAAAATTAAGAAAAGAGTTCCAAAGAAAAAGGTGCATAGGGTTTTGGGTAAGTGTGCTATCCTAGAATTTTAACCTAGGATTCGAGAAGAGTTTGTGTGTCCTATGAGTGTCGTGAGCCACCAAATTTTAGAGAGAGAGCCTCCTCTACCTCTGTACTATGTCTACCAGCAATCCAGAGTGTTCGTGAAGCCCATAGATAATGATCAAAGTCGTTCAATCAAAATAGTCTCTGAAAGACTTCAATGTCGAGCTAGCACTCGCAGAGAGCCGATCAGGACTAGGAGCCTTGTGTGGATGATCCATGGAGGCCAGATAACTATGTGGCTGTATCATAACTAGCGAACCTCCTCGACGATGATCAGACCATGGCGATCGACTATCTGCATAAGGTATAGTATTCAGAACACTTAGATGTAGTAAATAGCTTACTACACTATTTTATTATTCAGATCTGATATACAAGCATTTATGTCATATTTAGATCCTGTTGGGAATACATGCTCTTCCCACATGGATCAAAGTGGCTGCTGGTGATTAGCCAAGCAACAAGAAAGAACCTCTTAGAGATTAATGCAGAAGCATGATCAAACAATTCAAGGAATAGAGAAGAAGAGAAGAAGAAATTTTCAGAAGAAAAGAGGTTTTATTCAGTATATTTTAGCACTATTACAACCTTGACGTATTTTCAATATATATACTTTACAAAGAGTCAAGCCCAAGCTCATAGAAAAACTCTCTAAATCCAAACAACTCATGTACACAAAATAATAACCAGCAAAAACTAAGCCCGCCCAATT
Organism: Cocos nucifera; assembly: GCA_006176705.1. Classification (NCBI taxonomy): domain Eukaryota; kingdom Viridiplantae; phylum Streptophyta; class Magnoliopsida; order Arecales; family Arecaceae; genus Cocos; species Cocos nucifera. The sequence continues at coordinate 38,711 of QRFJ01006134.1, read as the reverse complement.
TGAGACTGAGCCTACTAACCTACGACTGGGTCGGCTCAGTCCCAAACTGAGCTGACCCAGTTGTGTACCATGCCAACAGCTCGAAAATATTGCTTTCTATCTAGATTTTTCTCTGAGATCTAGCCGATCCAATCCTGGACTGAGCCAGCCTAGTTTCCAACTTAGCCGACTCAGTCTCCGGGTGAGCTGGCCTAGTTTCTGAACTTTGCTAGGAGAGCTGATTTCTCTTCCAGCTCGCTCCCATCTTTCCATAACCTGTCTTCTCATATTTTCAAGACTTAGGAGTGCCACTTCTGATCTCACATTCTCCATCTTGATGCTTTCATGTCCTTATGAACTCTTCTCTTCTCAACAGACCCATACATGCCACACATCTCTAAAAGCTGTCTCTAGGGAGTATATTAATGAGTTCATCAGACTGATTCTCCTTAGTATGGACCTTCATCAGTTCAACTTTACCTTCCTCCATCAGCTTTTTGATTCTGTGGTACCTCACATCTATATGCTTTGTGCGCGCATGATAGATTGAATTCTGTGCCAACAATAGAGCACTCTAATTATCACTGAATAGTGTAATCTTGCTCTGCTCCACCCCCAACTCATCAATTAGCCTCTTAAGCCAAAGGGCTTTCTTTGTAGCCTCCGTAATCCTAATGTACTTGGCCTCTGTAGTAGACAAGGCTATGATTGGCTGAAGAATTGATCTCTAAGACACCAGTCCACCATATACGCAGAAGAGGTATCCAGTAGTAGATCTCCTTATATCAAGATCACCAGCATAATTTGCATCAACAAACCCTTCCAGAGGATCTGAACCTTCACCCGTCTTCATAGATTGTTCTCCAAATCCTTCTGGCTGCCCACCAAACATCAAACCATAATCTCTTATTTCATGCAGATATCTTAATATCCATTTCAATGCTTTCCAGTGTTCCTTCCCAGGGTTAGCCATGTATCTATTAACCATGCTCACTACATGTGCTATATTTGATCTACAGCACACCATAGTGTACATCACACTGCCTACAACATTTGCATAAGTGACTCATTCCATGTACTCTCTCTCCAATTCTTACTTGGGGCTCTATAACTTGGAGAGAGACATATGACTCGACAATGGCGTCTCTATAGATTTGGTCTTCTCCATCCCAAACCTCTCCAAAATTTTCTGGACATACTTTTCTTATGACAAATGGAGCACTCCTTTGCACCTATCTCTTCAAATCTCCATACCAAGGATTTTCTCAACTGGACCCAAATTCTTCATCTCAAACTCAGATGATAATTCCATTTTCAACCTTTTCACAGCATCCATTCTTCTACTGGCTATAAGCATATCATCTGCATACAATAATAGGTATAGGACATCCTCCTCATCTACATCCTTGATGTAGACACAACAATCATGTTCACATCTGCTGAAACTCAGGCTCAAGACAAAGTTATCAAACCTTCGATACCACTAACGAAGGAATTATTTTAAGCTATATAAAGACTTCCTGAGTAAACACACCTTTTCTTTCTATCCCATCTCTATGAAACCATCAGGCTGCTTCATGTAGATTCTTTCCTCCAAAGTCCCATGAAGGTTGTCTTCACATCCATCTGTTCCAATTCTAGGTTATGCTGTGCCACCAGTGACAGTAAAACTTGAATAGATGTATGATGCACGATAGGAGAGAAAATTTTTGTGTAGCCAATCCCTTTCCTTTATGAGTATTCCTTTGCTACTAGCCTTGCTTTGAATCTGACTCCAACTTGTTTTGAGGCTGCTTCTTTCTTTATGAACACCAACTTTGAGCAAGTAGATCGAGCACCCTTTGGAAGATCCACTAGCTGCCATGTCTGATTCTTCTCAAGTGATTTCATCTCCTCCATCATGACCTATATCCATAAATCATGATCCTCACTCTCCATGGCCTCAACATAATTCTCTAGATCTTCATTAGCAGTGATGAGTGCATAGGACATAACCTCATCAATGCCATATCTAACCGATCACCTAATAGTATGCTGGGGCTTGTGCAAAGCCACTCCCACTAGCACATCTCTGCCTAATGTCTATAGCTGCTCCTGCACATCTGTCTGAACTGCCGACCCTCTATGCTAATTTTCAATCTGAGAAAATGCTTTTCTACCCAACTCCACCTCAATAGGTACACTCCGGTAAGTGGATGTAACATGCATGCCATCATTCTTTGACTGGCCATTGCTGTTCACCTTTATTTCTCCAGTTTCATCTATCCCAAACCTCCTCAAGATGCTCTTCTCATCAAAGATAATGTCCCTATAGATCACTGACCTCTGTGCCTGAGAATCCCATAGTAGGTACCCCTTGACTCCTTGTGGATATCTTATGAATATCATCTTTTGAGATTTCAGATCCAATTTGCTCCTCTTGGTTGCCTCCACATGTGCATGGACTGTGCAATCAAAGACTTTCAGATGGCCAAGCTCCACCTTCTTTCCACTCCAGACCTTCTCTGAAATGCCTCTATTTAGCTTATAATGAGGGGACCTGTTCATAAAAAAATAAGAGAAAGTTAGAGCATCACCCCAAAAGAACTTTGGGTGTGATGTCTGCAGCCTCAAACTCCGTTCCTTCTCGATCAGTGTCCGATATATCTTTTCCACGATACCATTCTGCTTGGGAGTCATCTTCATCATGTAATGGCATTTGATGCTATTTTTCTTACAATACCTCCTAAACTCTAGGCTAGTATACTCTCCTCCATTGTCCGACCTCAGACACTTCACCTATCTTTCTGACTCCATCTCTATTTCAGCTCTCCAGGCTCTGAACCGGGCAAACATCTCTGATTTTTCTCTAATCAGATAAACCCACACCTTCCTTGAGAAATTATCAATAAAAGTGATAAAGTATTTTGCCCCACCTCTAGCTGATACAGGAGCTGGTCCCCACACATCTGAGTACACCAAATCCAGCACTCTCTTGTTATGCTTGGTACTTCTAGCAAACTTCATCCTATGCTATTTACCAAAGATTCACGGCTCACAAAGATCTATCCCCTCCTTCTTTAGGACTGGGATCATTCCTCTTCTGCTTAGTTCAGTGAGCCCACGGTCACTCATATGATCCATCCGACTGTACCATAGTCAATATAAAATCTACTCCTCCTATGCCGCTATTTGCACCTCTGCACTATCATTCACCATTGAGCCTTTCATTCTGTAAAGATTGTTGCTAAAGTCTTCTATCTCTCGTTATCACCAAAGCTTCCTTAAAAATTTTTAGACATCCACTCCCAGCCTGGCTACTAAAAGCATAACCCTGCTCCTCCAAGTAGCATAAAAAAATCAAATTCTTTTTCAACTCTGATACATGCCTGATATTTGATAATGTACGAATGATCCCATCGTATATCCTCATCCTGATAGAGGCAATTCTAGCTACTTTGCATAGGTGATCATCTTCAAGGCTGACACTTATACCATCGGCCTTCTGGTAGGTAGCAAACCACTCCTAATGAGAAGTATAGTGGTGTGAGCATGCTGAATCCAATATCCACATAGTATCACACTCTATTGATCCATCTGATACAACTAGCAAGTTTTCTCCACTGCTCATAGAAGTGTATCATCTCTCTTGCTGGCCTTCTCTTTTTCTCATCTCAAAAGGAGACAATCTATCCTTAGGTGTCCAGGCTAATGACGTTTATAATATTTCAATGTCATCTTCCTCTGATCATGAGACTTTGACCTACCCTTGGATTTTCTCTTATCTTCTTCTTTGATCTTTTCTGTCTTTCATTCATAGCCAAGATCTCAGACTTAGGATCTCCCTTGCAGATCTTTTTCTTTTGCTCATTTGATTTGAGCACACCAACAACCTCTTCATAGTTTAGGATCTTCTTCCCATAAACTAAAGTTATTATGAGACCATCATATGAACCTGGGAGAGAACATAATAGTAGCAATACCCAATCCTCCTCATCAATCTTCACATCCAAACTCATCACCTCAGAACACACCTGATTGAACCTTTGGATATGTGCAACAAGATCTCCACCTTCAAGCATCCTCAGACTATATAGTTGTTTCTTCAACCAAAGCTTGTTCATCATATTTTTTTCCATGTATGTGTTCTCCAGTCTCTCCTAGAGCTCCTTTGCCGTAGTCTCTATACAAACCTTGGGCAAAACTTGATCGACCAAGCACATCTAGATTGTGCTAAAAGCAATTTCCTCCAACTCTTTCCAATCCTCAACATTGATCTTTTTCGGTCTTTCTTTTATCAAGATCTTGTAGATCCTTTGTTGAACCAATAAGTTTTTTACTCTTTGCTGCCATAGGATAAATTTTTTTCTTGCCATCAAACTTCTCAAAATTCATCTTGAATCCACTTGATCCCATGACTTCAAACAAGTCAAGAACAGATCCCTAACATCCTTCACGATCACACACACCAACAAAACTATCCTTCAAAGAAGATCTAGCTAGCCCTAGATCCTCTTTCCAAACTTCTGTATCACCATTCCTCCATGCAAACTAGAAGTTTTAGGATAAAATTTGATGCAATAGATCCTGAATGTAGTAAATCCTAGGTGTCTTGCTTCCTTCCATGCAACACTACTCTGATACCAATTATCAAGAATATGCGCTCTTCCCAAACGGATCGACGTAGCCACTGGTGATTAGCCAAGCAATAAGAAAGAACCTCTCAGAGATTAATATGGAAGCATGATCAAATAATTCAAGAAATAGAGAATAAGAAAAAAAGAGATTTTCGAAGGAAAAGAGCTTTTATTCAGTATATTTCAGCACTATTACAACCTTGACCTATTTTCAATATATATACTTTACAAAGGATCAAGTCCAAGCTCATAAAAAAACTTTCCAAATCCAAACAACCCATGTACATAAAATAATAACCCACAAAAATTGAGCTGGTCCAATTTCAGACTGAGCTGGCTAACTTGCGATTGGATCGACTCAGTCTAGCTCAGTCACAGACTGAGCCGATCCAGTTGTATACCATACCAACAGTCTGAAAATGCTGCTTTCTATCTAAATTTTTCTTTAAGACCTAACCGACCCAATCCTGGACTGAGCCAGCCCAGTTTCCAACTTAGCCAGCTCAGTCTTGGGATGAGTCGACCTAGTTTCTAAACTTTGCTAGGAGAGCTAATTTCCCTTTCGACTCGCTCTCGTCTTTCCATGACCTATCTTCTCATATTTTCAAGACTTGAGAGTGCCACTTCTGAGCTCACAGATCCTTAGTGTAGCATTTATTTTCTTATATGATCAATAATTAATTAATTAGATTAATTAATTTTTTACTATATTTTAGCCATTTTTGAAAAAAATTTTGAAAGTAGCACTACAAACCCTGCACTGGTTCCTTCACCTATGCCATTAACCTTTGACCCATTCCTTTTCTCCACGCACATTGAGAATGTACGTGGGATTTCTTCATGCCAGAAGGAAATTGTGTGCCTCCTCTTATCTACCTTTGATCTGGTCCAAGCATTGGATCAAATCAAATTGGGAGTAAGTTGAACTTTGGATTCAACTTGTGTTGGTTAGTTTGATTGAAACTTCCCAACTCCCTCTCATCCTCATCTCCATGCCTAAAGCTCTCTTTCTCTCACACATTTTTGTGTGTTCTAGTTGTGGGCATGTAGAAGGAGTCCTTCTGTGCATCAACCTCTTGAGATTTGTACTGGAATAGATTAGAAGTCCTCTTAAATTTTGAATTCAAGAGATTGGTTGAAACAAGTTCAACCAAACCTATCCTTATCCTCCCATGCATAGATGCCTATTAAAATGGATTTTTTCTAGGCATGTGTAGAGGGATCTATGTGAGAAATTAGATGAGAGGCCTTCGATGTGTGTGAGGCATTGAAGGATTTTTGTGAGACAGAAATCAGAGAAGGATGCTACCTTCTGGGCATGAGGTTTTTTCCAAAGAGAGAAAGGGATCAAGGTTCTAAAGGATGAGTACTGAATCCTAGAGTGGGGACTCTAGGTTTGGGTGGAGAGTTTGAGCACCAGACCTCCACTGGCTTTCACCACCATCTCATCTTCCTCCATTGCATCTTCTATTTTTTGGATCATTCGAAAGATCAGGAGCAATTTGTTGATTGGATCGATGAAGATCGACTGTCGAAGGCCTCAGAGAGGAGATAGCACTCCGAAGGAGCTGATCAGGACCAGGAGCTCCATGTGGACTCACCATAGAGGTCGGACATGTGTGCAGCTATAGTGCGATGTGGAAGTAAATTTTTGGTGGATCCAGATTGTGGTGATCATCTACCCACACGTAGGTACTATTCTCTGAACATAGATCGATAAGCAAATGCAATTTGCTGATCGATTATATTTTATTTTTCTAATGCATATTAACATGTCAAAGTTTCTAAAGTAGGATTTTATGATTAGATCATAGCATGCAGTAAATTAATGTAGATTAATTTAGCTTCCATTGTCATTTTTTGAAAAAAATTTGAAAAGCATGCTTAGAACCCTGCTAGATTCCCTTTAGATGGTATCAGAGCAATAGGTTGCTCGACATGTTTTTATATTAATTAGAAAGATTTAATATGTAACACAATGAACGCATGGACTATAGGTTGTCCTGCTATAAGGTTTACCCCTTATAATGGAGAGGTTATCCTGGTACATTACGATCTATAATATTGATCATAAAAATTTTAGATATAATCTAATGAATTTTTATGATATGTGTTGAATTGGTTTTAATCTAAATTTCATCATAAATTAGTGATTAGATTAGATCTAAATATTTCATGATTTTTTATGAAATGTACATAGGTTTAGATTAAACCTGAATAGGATCTTGTGAAGGTTCTGCTCACTGGTCGAGCTGGCTATCTCAAGAATCGAGCCAGCTCGACTAGTGTACCATCTTGAAACAGTCTCTGGACTGCTGCTCTAGCAGGCTCGAGCAAGAATCAGGCTGACTCAACTTTTACTTGGGCTAGCTGGGATTAGATCCAAGCCAGCTTGACTGAAAGTTGGCCTTCTGGACTTCTGCTTGAGCCGCTGTCTCAGAAATCTAGTTGACTCGGCTTATGATCAGGCCGACTCGGATGGGATCCAAGCCAACTCGATGAAATGTTGGATTTCTAGTTTTTTTTGCTCGAGCTGGCTATCTCAGGGATCGAGCTAAGCTTGGCTTCTACTCGAGCTAGCTCGAATGGGATCCAAGCCAGTCCAATCAAGAAGTTGGCTGAAGCTATTTGATGGCTATTTTTGATTGAACAAACCTACAACTAGTGCTTATTTGTGAAATAAGCCGATCCATTTTTTAAATGAGTCGACCTATTTAGTGAAACAGTGCTTGGTTGTAAAGAATCTTTCAAAAATTAAAAATTATTTTTGAAATGCCGAACCCCAACCCATCAACCCAAATTGTAATTAAAAGTATTGTGTAGTCTAGTAGGGTCTAGAATCATGAATTAAAGATCCTAAGACAAATTCATAATTCTATGGATTAAAGGGTTAGATGAATTAGGTCCATTAATTGGATTAGACTTAAGGTTAGTTAAAGAATGGATTTATCTAGAGTAGTTGATCAAATCTAACCAAGTGTTGACTTAGATTAGGTCAAGAAAACTATAGACTCAACTTCAATAGTTGTAGTTGAATGAGTCCATATCTTTAATGAGATCAAGATGGACTTAATTCATGGCTAAGTAGTCTAACACGTAATTACTAGATCGATCTGATTAAACCTAATTAACTGATTGGTGTCTAAGATAAGTCTGACAGTTTTGATAAATGATTTTTAATTGAGAGCTACTCGCACTGATTCGATCTTTGACAAGTTAATGGCATATCCCTTTCACTGATCTCACTTATCTGGCCAACATGATCGATTAGGATTTGACTAGATCACTTAGTGATTTGAGTTGACCCATGTCAAGAGGAATCATTTTGACTAATTTTAATTTAGTAAGACTAAATTAGGTGTCCATGGATCGAAATTGATCGTAGTCCTCATCAATTGACTGGGTGAAGTCAGTGGTGAAGGAAAATCCTGATTTTCCAGATCAGGTTCGTTCAAATCTGATCAGATCAAGAGATATATTTCAAAATTTTTTTTCTTTAATCTAGATCAAATCTAAGATATTTTAGATCTGATTCTTATTATTTTAATAAATAAAATAAAATAAGATAAATTAAATCAAATTTAATTTACCTGATTTGGGTAATCCTATTACCCGTTGATGATCCTATATGCAGCGGAAGGTTCTGGATCTAGCCACGCAAGTGCCTGGCCTCTATCGGTATCCACTCAAGCTGGATCTAGAAATCCTCTTCTTCTCTATCACATCTCCAAAAATCAGATCTGGATCTGATCTGGAGGATCTTCAAAACTCCTTTTGAAGATCAGCAGTCGTCCTTTTGCAGCAGCGCAGCCTTCTTGCTTTTGATCGCCTTTCCTTTGATCTGAATCGCACCAACCAAAAATCCAAAACTCCTTTTGGACGTGGAGAGCAAGGGGAGAAGGTGGTTTGGCATGGAGGAAGGAGGGGAGAGGCAGCCTTGGGTGCGGAATGATTCTTTCAATCATTCAATTGGAGTTGGGCGCAGGGTCTTATTTATAGACTAATTGTGATCCAACTCCTCTTCTTCCCAACCAATCACAACCCTTTGTGAAATCAGATCTAAATCTGATTGGTGGGAATAGAGTCCCCTGGATTCCTCCTTAGAGGGTGCCTAAGACCAGTCAAAGTTGGTTCTTAGGAGAACTCTAATTGGAATCCAAAAAGGAGATGGAGTCCTTGTCCAACAAGGACTCCTAGGCGCCTCCAACTTGGGCACACGCCAAGGGTGGCGTGCGCCCTTCTCCTTGCCAGGTTCTGGCAGGGGGACAGGCCCCCACCAGCTCTCCAATAGGTGCATGACATGTGGTCAAAAGTCAAAGTGTCAATGGTCAACATTTGACCAGTCAAAGGTAGACTTTTGACCAAAGTCAAAGAACAAGAAATGGCAGGTGACCAAAAATGGCAGGTAATGTCTTACAAAATAAGACAACCTTTTCTGACTTGGACAACCTCCAGTCAGACCATATGAAGGCCTCTGATTGAGCACAAACTCCTTTGGCTCAGTCAGGACAACTTATTTATGATAGTAAAAGAAGAACGTTAGGTTCAATCGAGTGCTAGCACGATTTCCTTGAACCTAATTGAATCTCATTCAGATCAATTGAACTAGATCAGTTCAATTGATGATCACCAGATTCAAACCCTTGTTTGTGTGACCCAGTTAGGTTCAGTTCTGTATGGTAATGGGATATGTCATGATCTCTATCATCGACATCATCGAAACTCCTTTCGATGGATCAGAACTCTTCTGATTCGAACAGCTAGAATGATCGATCATCTAAATCATTCTAATTGCTCCCAAAATCCACCAGTGACACCTAGCAGTATATGGTGGCAACCCATCAGAGCTGAATGCGAACCTCTTGGTGCAGCTACCTGTGTGATTAAGTTCTTCTATCTTGAGCCCCGATCAGATTAGGGTTAAGGTGAACTCGTCAAACCCTAGTCTCTGTCATATGATGTAATCATTCGATTCGAGTCCAATGTGAAAATCTAAATAGAAACTCTTTCTATTATTTCACTCTGCCATGGCCATGGGCTTCTGGACTTGATTCTCATGATCATCATAGGGCTGCTCCTCTACCACCGAGGTAGATAGATTCCATCTTGATGCAATCCAGTTCCTACAATGAACATGCTATAGCCAACATACACCTCAGGGTTCCATATGGCTAGGAGACCGAGTAATGGTGTAGTCAAACTATAACACCCTCAAGGTGAACTGCCGATGCATCCTCAGGTCAAAGAACCAGACACACTACTGCAGCATCGAGTCAGTCATTGACGAGAAGGTAGACTCCCTAATGACTACTCGAGGTGGTCACGCTCAGTGCCCTCGTTCTCTAACGAGTACCTGTACTCTCGCTCCGGTGTCTCCACACCGTAGACTCAAGACTCATCTACTAAAGAGAAGCGATTGTACACCAACCTTCCGGATCAATCACCATCCTCGTGATGATCCTATGGTCGGGAGCATTTTATGAGTTAATAATGATTATTCATGTCTTAAATTTTCAACTCTTGAAAATATGAATTATCATTACCATTAACTCAAAGGATGTATCACAGACACTAAATACACATATGTGATAGAAAATAACCCATTTTATTGATTATAGTCAAAATTATAATTTTGCCCCTAGAAGTGTATTACAAGTGTCAGCCAATTCTGGCTTCTAGGGCACATATATCTAACAATCTCCCACTTGTCCTAAAGCCAATTGGCTACAAGTCTAATTCCCATCTTCTCAAGGTGGGCTTCGATCTTCTGCTGGCCCAACGGCTTTGTAAGTGGGTCTGCCACATTATCTGCGGAGTTGACTCTCTTGACCTCGACATAACCCTTCTCAAGGTAATCGCGGATGAGGTGGTATCGCCGCTCAATGTGCTTGGATTTCTGGTGAGACCTCGGCTCCTTAGCAAGGGCTATGGCGCCATTGTTGTCGCAGTATAGAGGAATGGCATCTGATGGCATTACTCCAATTTCTGCAGCAAACTTCTTGTACCAGAATGCTTCCTTCGCAGCCTCTGATGCAGCGATATATTCTGCTTCCATGGTGGAATCTGCTATCACCGTTTGCTTGGAACTCTTCCAGCTGACAGCACCACCATTGCACACAAACAGACTCCCAGATGTCGACTTTCGATCATCTATATCGGACATGAAATCCGAGTCTGTGTATCCCTGGACTTGGAGTTCTCCATTACCAAAGACCAACATCATATCCTTAGTTCTTCTCAAGTACTTAAGGATACATTTCACAGAAGTCCAGTGTTCTTCACCTGGATTTGACTGATATCTGCTTGTGACACTCACAGCATGGGCTATATCAGGTCGTGTACATAGCATGGCATACATGAGGCTCCCTATTGCAGAAGCATAAGGGATCTTGCTCATGCGTTCTATTTCCTCAGGTGTGCTGGGGCACATCTTCTTGGAAAGATGAATACCATGTCTGAAGGGTATTAATCCCCTCTTAGAGTTTTCCATACTAAACCTCTTTAGTACTTCCTCTATGTACATCTTCTGTGAAAGTCCTAGCATCCTATTCGGTCTATCCCTATAGACCTTAATTCCTAGAATAAAGGATGCTTCACCTAGGTCTTTCATGGAGAATTCCTTGGACAACCACATCTTTGACTGATGTCAACATGGGAATATCATTCCCAATAAGGAGGATGTCATCCACGTACAATACGAGGAAGACAACAGCGCTCCCACTGACCCTTTTTGAAAACACATGGTTCCTCTTCATTTTTGATGAAACCAAACTTTTTGATCACATCATTGAAACGAGTGTTCCAGCTCCGAGATGCTTGCTTAAGTCCATATATGGACCTTTGCAGCTTGCAAACCTTGTGATCAGTATCACTGGATGTGAAACCTAGCGGCTGTTCCATATAGATATCTTCCTCAAGATATCCATTTAAGGAATGCCGTTTTCACGTCCATTTGCCATATTTCATAATCGAAATAGGCTGCAACGGCAAGCAATGTGCGGATGGATTTTAGCATAGCTACACTGGGGAAAAGGTATCCTGATAGTCAATGCCTTCGCGTTGACTATAACCTTTTGCCACTAGTCTAGCCTTGAATGTCTCCACATTCCCATCTGCACCAATCTTTCTCTTGAAGATCCATTTACACCCAATAGGTACTATACCTTCTGGTGGATCTACCAAGGTCCAGACTTGGTTTGAGTGCATCGAGTCAATTTCTGACTGCATTGCCTCTAGCCATTTCTCGGAGTCGATATCTGATATCGCCTCGTTGTAGGTTTTGGGATCATCACCATGAGCACCATTACCTACGAGGAACATTTTCCTCTACTTCCTCTGAAATAATACCTAAGTATCTTTCAGGGGGACGGAAAACTCTTTCCGATCTACGAGGTGGAGGAGGTAGTGTTCTTATTGGCTCAACCTGATTTGGTTCCAATTGGTCCTTAGCTCGTTGTACTTGTGAGACTTTCTCATCAAGCTTAATCTGCTTTCCAATGCCGCTATCTTGAATAAACTATTTTTCAAGAAAGATGGCATGTCGACTCACAATCACATTGTGGTCTTCTGGAATGTAGAAATAGTATCCTAATGACTCTTTAGGATATCCTATGAATCGAGCTCTGAAAGGACCTAAACTCTAACTTGTCCGCTTGTTGTCTTTTGACATGAGCCGGACAACCCCAAATTCTGAGATGACTCAGACTTGGTTTCTTACCGTGCCATATCTCATACGGTGTGGTAGGAACGGTTTTAGAGGGAACCCTATTCAGTAGATAAATTGAAGTTAACAATGAGTGTCCCCAAAGAAAATCAGGGAGGTCTGTGAAGCTCATCATGGATCGAACCATATCCAATAGAGTCCGATTTCTCCATTCTGAAACCCCGTTGAGTTGAGGTGTTCCTGGTGGAGTCCATTGAGAGACTATGCCATTTTCCTTGAGATAGTCTAGGAATTCCCGGCTAAGGTATTCACCTCCTCGATCTGATCGAAGAACCTTAATGGGTTTTTCCAGTTTGTTTTTCTACTTCATGTCTGAATTCTTTGAACTTTTCAAAAGCTTCAGACTTGTGTCTCATAAGATACACATACCCATACCTAGACAGATCATCGGTAAAGGTAATGAAGTAGACAAAATTGCCTCTAGCCGGCACATCAAATGGGCCGCACACATCAGTATGTACTAGGGCAAGGAGATCTGTGGCCCTCTCCCCATGTCCAACAAAAGGGAGTTTAGTCATTTTGCCTTGAAGACAAGATTCACAAGTTGGATATGACTCGGAAAGTCAATGGACTCAATAGCCCATTTTTCTCCAATTTGTTGATCCTATCTTCTGCTATATGACCTAATCTCAGGTGCCATAGATATCTGTCGTTTGGACTATCCCTAGGTCGTTTGGCATTCACGTTTTGCTCGATAGTTAGAACAGGTACATCAATATGTAGCTGATAAAGACCATTAATAAGGAAACCATTTGCAATTTTATTTCTTTCATAAAGAATGTTACAATGGTCCTTAAAGAAGGTGAATCACATAACCTTCTTGTGCTAAGCATGAAACAGAAATCAAATTCCTGCTAGCTGCAGGCACATAATAACAGTCTTTCAAAACTAAGTCTAAACCAGATGGTAATCGAAGAGGGTATGTTCCCACGGCTACTGCAGCAACTCTTGCTCCATTACCGATGCGTAGGATCATGTCTCCATCCCTCAGCCTCCTGCTATCCTCAAGACCCTGCATAGAAGTGCACAGATGAGCACTAGAACCAGAGTCAAGCACCCAACTGGATGCAGAAGAAACCGTAAGGTTAGACTCAATAACGAGCATACCTCCAGAAGGACCTTCCTTCTTGTTCTTCAGGGTGGCCAGGTAAGTAGGGCAGTTCCGCTTCCAATGGCCGTCGCTGTTGCAATGGAAACACTTTCCTTTGCCATCGGCCTTTTCTTCTTCGGCTTCTGCCTTCTTCTTCTTTGATCCTTCCACCTTTTGCTTTTTCACAGACTTCTTTTTCTTTCCATAAGACTTTCTTTTGGAAGAAGTCCGTTCCATAGCAAGAACTGAGCCTTTAGAATCTTTCATAGAAAGCTCAGCGGTAACCAGCATATTCATTAATTCGGCCAAGGAATTCTGAAGTTTATGCATGTGGTAATTCATGATGAATTGCCCATATGCATCAGTCAAGGATTGCAGAATAATATCGTTCTGCAGGTCCAAGTCCAACTTCACACCGAGCTTCTCAAGCTCTTCCATGTCCTTGATCATTGTCAGACAGTGATCTTGGACTGACTGCCCATCACGCATCTTAGCCTTAAAAAGTCATTTCGTGACTTGATTTTGGCTGCGCGACTCTGTTCACCAAACATCTCCTGCAGCCAACATTTGGCGAGCAGTCCCGATATCTTCATGTTGGTGCTGGAGCTCATCAGACATCGAGCCCAACATGTAATATCTGGCCTTATTATCTTCGTCTAATCCATTTTTCCAGAGACGCTCTCTGTTCAATAGGATGGACGGGCTGGTAAGGTGGGAGGGTCCTGGTCCAGTACATGAGTTAACTTCTTGGAACCCAAAACTATTTTGTAGTTCCTGAGCCAATCTTTATAATTGGGTCCAGTCAGTCTATGTGTGTCCAGGATACGTGCCAATGGATTGGACGCAGATATTTTTCCTGTAGAGAGTCAAAGATTCTAGTTAGATACTGTAATTTTGACTTGACCAATTTATTTAGGGAATTTTATTTTTAAACAAATTAGCTCCCACTATTTTCTCGGATCCCTACACTCCCTCTGTAGAGATGCAAAAATCTCCATGATTAATGATTTCTAGTGGGTGGTGCGGTCTCACCAACTGACTCATCACCTCACCTAACAGTTATTGGTGATGGGTTAGCCAATGAGTGAACAACTCTTGTTCAATGATTCTCTAATCATGGTGCACCCAAACTTGGTCTCTAATTCATGAATCTCACCGTATCCGAAAATATTGATCCACTCCTTAGTTAAGTCAGACCCACCATTTGCATAGACTGGGTTCCTAATTGAGTCTCTCACCGTATCCAAAATATTGAGCCCAACTCATCCTCCAGCCCATAGCATCCAATGCCTAATAGACATGGTTGCATCTTTCCCGGTGCAACTGAGCCACTGTATCCAGCCGAGAACAATCAACCCCGGGAAGGGCCCGCACATCTACAATGGTGGAAGACCTCAGACTTAATCTTTTCTTAGGGAGAATTGATTCAGGTCTCATTAAACTAGACTTGGCATTAGTCATAACAATTATGACTAACCTAGTGGCATGGGTTAGCTCGGATTATTGACCACCTCAGATCAGAACTGTGTCAACAGATATGGCCAGGTAAGTGAGACCGGTGGAAGGAATATGCCATTAACTCGTACAAGAATGCATTCAGGTCGAGTAGCTTCCAATTAAAAACCAGTCGGTCGTATGTGCCAAACTTACCTTAGACACCAAATTGTTGAGTCCAGAACCAATTGGGTTAGCCTACAATCCAGACTCTAACCTCTGAGCCTAATTAGGTCTTGCTTGATCGTGACTCGATCTTGACCCAGACTTAATCCTATTAGGCTGGTCAATTTAAGCATTGTTGATCCCATCTAACCAACTCTTGATTCGGTTTGATCAACCGCTTAGACCTAATTGAGCTACCCAAGCCCGAACCCAGTATTATGAATATGTCTTAGATCTGAAATTCTCAATTTTAGACCTAATTAATATTCCATAAACTTAATTCTTTAATTAAGTAGGGTTCATAAACAAAATATGCACAATAAATCCTAGGGTTTCAGGATCTAGGGTTTTGCAGAAAGTAAGTTTTGGGTTTCTGATTAAGGACGAACACGCAGCACCCCTACACATCATAAGAACACCCCATCGAATGGGAAGAGAGGGCCTTTAAACCCTTCTTCGTTCTTATGACCGGACGGCCAAGAGGAACGCCTTAATCAGGAACATGCAATACTACAAAATAGTTTTAGATCTATATCATATATCTCATATACAAATTAGATCTAATCATGGCATATTTTGCATACATCTCATGTATCATAATCATGCATATTTTCAGATCTAAATTATCTCATAATAATCTAAAAAATTAGATTTAAATTGATCTAATCAAAATAAATTCTAATCTAGACAATTATGTAGAACTATTCTACAACTAGTCTAGACATGCATCAATCATATCTCATATGATATTTAAAATTAAATAATTTTTATTTGCTATTTTTTAGATGTTATTATAACCATTATAATATCAAAAAATAGTAAATAAATAAGATCTAAAATATGATTTAATCAGATTAAATCAAAAACATGCAAGACTATTCTATAGAACTATTCTATTCTAGAACTAGTCATGCATATCTTCTAATCTTAGATCCAAATCATTTAATTTTAATTTTTTCTGATTTCAGATCTGATCACATCTCATGTGACATCTAAAATCACTTTATTTTTTAATTAAAATAAATTTAAAATCAGATCTAAATAATTTTAGAACCATGGCTCTGATACCAGTTGAAGGGAAATCCTGATTTTCCCGGTCCAGGTTCGTTCAGATCTGATCAGATCAAGAGATATATTTCAAAAAAATTTTTCTTTGATCTAATCAGATCTTGATATTTTAGATCTGAATTCTTATTATTTTAATAATAAAAATAAAATAAGATAAATTAAATCAAATTTAATTTACCTGATTTGGGTAATCCTATTACCCTGTTGATGATCCTGTATTGCAGCGGAAGGTTCTGGATCTAGCCACGCAAGCGCCTGGCCTCTACCGGTATCCACTCAGGGTTGGATCTGGAGATCCTCTTCTTCTCTATCACATCCTCCAAAAATTAGATCTGGATCTGATCTGGAGGATCTTCAAAACTCCTTTTGAAGATCAGCAGTCGTCCTTTGCAGCAGCGCAGCCTTCTTGCTTTTGATCGCCTTTCTTTGATCTGGAATCGCACCAACCAAAATCCAAAACTCCTTTTGGACGTGGAGAGGAAAGGGAGAAGGTGGTTTGGCATGGAGAAGAGGGGCAGCCTTGGGCCTTGGGGAATTGGGATTCTTTCAATCACTTTAGAATTTTACTTGAGTTGGGCGCAGGGTCTTATTTATAGACTAAGCTGTGATCCAACTCCTCTTCTTCCCAACCAATCACAACCCTTTGTGAAATCAGATCTAAATCTGATTGGTGGGAATAGAGTCCCCTGGATTCCTCCTTAGAGGGTGCCTAAGACCAGTCAAAGTTGGTTCTTAGGAGAACTCTAATTGGAATCCAAAAAGGAGATGGAGTCCTTGTCCAACAAGGACTCCTAGGCGCCTCCAACTTGGGCACACGCCAAGGGTGGCGTGCGCCCTTCTCCTTGCCAGGTTCTGGCAGGGGGACAGGCCCCCACCAGCTCTCCAATAGGTGCATGACATGTGGTCAAAAGTCAAAGTGTCAATGGTCAACGTTTGACCAGTCAAAGGTAGACTTTTGACCAAAGTCAAAGAACAAGAAATGGCAGGTGACCAAAAATGGCAGGTAATGTCTTACAAAATAAGACAACCTTTTCTGACTTGGACAACCTCCAGTCAGACCATATGAAGGCCTCTGATTGAGCACAAACTCCTTTGGCTCAGTCAGGACAACTTATTTATGATAGCAAAAAGAAGAACGTTAGGTTCAATCGAGTGCTAGCACGATTTTCCTTGAACCTAATTGAATCTCATTCAGATCAATTGAACTAGATCAGTTCAATTGATGATCACCAGATTCAAACCCTTGTTTGTGTGACCCAGTTAGGTTCAGTTCTGTATGGTAATGGGATATGTCATGATCTCTATCATCGACATCATCGAAACTCCTTTCGATGGATCAGAACTCTTCTGATTCGAACAGCTAGAATGATCGATCATCTAAATCATTCTAATTGCTCCCAAAATCCACCAGTGACACCTAGCAGTATATGGTGGCAACCCATCAGAGCTGAATGCGAACCTCTTGGTGCAGCTACCTGTGTGATTAAGTTCTTCTATCTTGAGCCCCGATCAGATTAGGGTTAAGGTGAAACTCGTCAAACCCTAGTCTCTGTCATATGATGTAATCATTCGATTCGAGTCCAATGTGAAAATCTAAATAGAAACTCTTTCTATTATTTCACTCTGCCATGGCCATGGACTTCTGGACTTGATTCTCATGATCATCATAGGGCTGCTCCTCTACCACCGAGGTAGATAGATTCCATCTTGATGCCAATCCAGTTCCTACAATGAACATGCTATAGCCAACATACACCTCAGGGTTCCATATGGCTAGGAGACCGAGTAATGGTGTAGTCAAACTATAACACCCTCAAGGTGAACTGCCGATGCACCTCAGGTCAAAGAACCAGACACACTACTGCAGCATCGAGTCAGTCATTGACGAGAAGGTAGACTCCCTAATGACTACTCGAGGTGGTCACGCTCAGTGCTCTCGTTCTCTAACGAGTATCTGTACTCTCGCTCTGATGTCTCCACACCATAGACTTAAGACTCATCTACTAAAGAGAAGCGATTGTATACCAACCTTTCAGATCAATCACCATCCTCGTGATGATCCTATAGTCGGGAGCATTTTATGAGTTAACAATGATTATTCATGTCTTAAATTTTCAACTCTTGAAAATATGAATTATCATTACCATTAACTCAAAGGATGTATCACAGACACTAAATACACATATGTGATAGAAAATAATCCATTTTATTTATTATAATCATAATTACAATTTTGTTCCTAGAAGTGTATTACAAGTGTCAGCCAATTCTGGCTTCTAGGGCACATATATCTAACAAGTGGGAGGATTTGACTTGATGAAGTCAGTGGAAGAAATATGGTCCATGTCCTTTCTATCTCAAATCACAAGTAAATTAAATTCTCTATATTATTAGGTCCTTCAAATGATAAGGTTATGGGGATAACTAAGTCAAAGCCTCCCATTAAGGTGAATAGTAATAAGTCCAATTTACTAGGTGAACATTGGAGGTGCCTTACACCTAGTGTTCATTTGGATATTAGAATTACTATCCATCATATGATGATTAGGTCACACTCTCTAAATGAAGATCAAATTAGTTAGAGCTTTCCTCGAGCTTGGTTTTCGTTCGCTTAATGCACCAAAATCAATCATGTTAATGGTTGGACCTAACCAAACCATTTCAGTGGAGGCCAAAGCCTACTAATTTGGTTTCTAGGGCAAAATCTAAATTATTGTAAATTATTTGGAGAAATAATTGGTTATGAACCTACCTGTAGATGCACGCGGGTTAGCTAGAGCTTTTCTCGGGCCCGTTTGTATTCTAGGTGGATTCCAGTGCCCACTAAGAAATTAGTGTAATTTCTCGAATTGGAGGTAGAGGCTACCAATTCGTTTAAAAATAGTGGAAGGACCTTTAGACTAAAATTTAAGTCTTTATGATTAAATAATTTGAGTATTAATATGGTCTCATATTTTTCTTTCAGATAAATAGAATGGCTAGTTTAAGTCCCCTCCATTCACTGTTGGATAGTGACAAGAATTTAGAATCTGAATATGAGGAGTCTAGTGTTGACCCTAATCAGGCAAACCCAAAGAGGAATGATCCTCTTAACCTGAATAAGTTGATAGGAGAAATCAGCAAGTGCTTGCTGGTCAAGGCTGTTATATGATAATACCTTGCAATTTCTTTTTTTGTGATACATTTACCTGGGTATTGGATATTGGGAGTCCATTTCATATATGCAATTCATTGCATGGACTTTAAATTGGTAGAAAGTTTGAGAACGGTGATGGATTCTTTAATATTGAAGATGGAAGTAAAGTTTCAGTCTTAGCATTGAAAACTCTCAAGCTTTTTTTTAAAAATAATAATATCATTTTAAGTGACTGTCACTGTTGTCCATCTTTTATGATGAACATAATATCTATTAGGCTTCTAGCCTAGGATGGTTATTATTTATTAATAAAAGAATTATTATGATATCATTATGAATGATATCACAGTAATGCGAGGATAATTAAGAAATGGTATTTATATTTTATCATAGCCTATTTGTGTAATGTACATATCAAATAAATGTTCTAAATTAGATGTTATCACTAATGCCTATCTTTGGTACTATCGGTGATAAGTACTTGATATATTATAATAAAAAGTACTAAATGTTGTTGCATTGTATGTTTATAAGTTGAATTTGATGCTTCTTAATCTCTTTTATAGGTAATTAGGAGATTGGGCTCATATAAGCTAATCCAGACTCAAATTGGCTCAACCAAGCAAAAATCAGATATCTAATGGGCTAAAGTAAATAACTCAAGGAGTTAAGTCACGATCAGTCAGCTAGGTCATATAAATAAGAATAGGATCAATAGGTAGTCAAGAAGCATATCCTTAACATCGATGATTGTAAATCACTGACTATCCATGAGTCCAGCCTTCTTGGTAAGATGACCAAATCACCTTTTACTAGAAAGGATGAACGGGTCACTGAGCTTCTAGGTCTAGTACATACTAATGTATGTGAACCTATGAACACATATGCTAGAGATGGGTTTTACTATTTCATTATATTTACTGATGACCTATCTAGATATGGGTACGTCTATCTTATGAAGAGTAAATCTGACTCATTTGAAATGTTTAAATGATATCAAAATGAGGTAGAAAAATAACTTGGAAAGAGTATTAAAACTTTTCGATCAGACCAAGGAGGTGAATACCTCTTTAATGAGTTCTTGATATATCTAGGAGAGAATGAAATTCTCTCAGAGTGGACCTCTCCTAGAATGCCACAACATAATGGTATATCCAAAAGGAGGAATTGGACCTTATTGGACATGGTTTGGTTCATGATGGGATTTATGAGTCTGCAAATTTCTTTCTGGGTTATGCACTCGAGACTGTTTGTTTTGTTTTGAATAATATTCTGAGGAAGTCTGTTGTAAAGACTTTATATGAGATATGGACTGGTCGTAAGCTGACACTCGCTCACCTTAGGATTTGGCAATATCCAGCTTATGTAAAATGTTTACAGCCAAAAAAGCTTGGACCTAGTTTCAAAAGGTATTTATCTATAGGATACCCTAAGGAAACTAGGGGATATTACTTCTACCTTACTGAAAAGCAAAAGATGTTCATCAGCAATAGGACAGTCTTTTTGAAAAAAAAGTTCCTTATGGAAGGAACAACTGCCTCTAATATTGAGCTTAATAAGTTCGATAGATAGAAGAACCGACACATTCTAGTGAACCTACAGAACTAGATTTGATAAGATCAAATCCAGAGCCCATTGTAGAGGCACCCTTAAGAAAATCTAGTAGAGTACTACATCAACCAGATAGATACTATGGTTTCTAGGTCTGAGATGGTGATCCTATTGAACCCGATGAGAATGATGAGGATCCAATCACCTACATGAATGCTATGTAGAGGACTGACTTTGATAAGTAGCTAGAAGCCATGAAATCTAAAATGAAGTCCACGAAAGTCAACAGTATATGGACACTGGTTGATCCATCTGAAGGGGTAAAATCCATTAGGTATAAGTAGATTTTCAAAAGAAAATAGGGTGCAGATGGAAAGATGGAGATCTATAAAGATCATCTGGTTCTCAAGATATATCATCAATGTTATGGTATTGACTATGATGAGACATTCTCCCCAATGGCAATGCCCAAGTTCATTTGGATTATGCTTGTGATAGCAGCATACCTAGACTATGAGATCTGACAAATAGATGTGAAAATAGCTTTTCTAAATGGAGAGCTAGATGAAGAGGTGTATATGATACAGCCTGATCCATAGACGAGTCCAAGGTATGCAGGCTTTAAAGATCCATCAATGGATTGAAGCAGACATCTCAGAGTTGGAACATATGCTTCGACAGTGGGTTCTATTATGTATGCCATGACATGTATGAGATCAGACATGGCATACTCACTGGGGATAGTGAGAAGATACCAATCTGCTCCAGGTGAAAATTACTGGAAGGTTGTAAAGACAATCCTGAAGTATTTAAGAAATACTAAGGACTAGTGGCTCATCCATGAAGATACTGACTTGAAACTTGTGAGATACATTGATTTCAGTTTCCAGACAGATCACGATGATAGTAAGAGTATATCAGGTTATGTGTTTATCCTGAAAGGTGGAGCGGTCTATTGGAAGAGTTTCAAGCAACACACTGTGGTCGATTCTATGTTCGAGGTGGAGTATGTTGCAGCATCTGATGCTGTGAAGGAAGCTGTGTTGCTATGAAAGTTCATCGATGAGCTGGGAGTGGCACCCTCCTTGGATGGTTAGATTCTACTTTACTATGACAATATTAGAGCCATAGCTCAAGCGAAGGAGTCGAAGGCATATCAGCACACCAAACATATTCTACATCGCTACCACCTTGTACGAGAAATCATAGAGCGAGGTGACGTCGAGCTTCAGAAGATCGATGGAAAAGAGAACGTAGTCGATCCATTTACTAAAGCTCTCAAAATTAAAGAGTTTGATAATCATAAATGGAAGATGGGTATTCGATACTATTCTAAGTGGCTTTAGTCTATGTGGAAGCTATTGAAAAATATATCCTAAAGTCAATTATCTAAGTTATAGATGGTTGAGTTAAATGCAATTTATACTTGAATTTTAACTGAATAAAATTATTATTCTGGTAATTTCATCACTTTGTGCATCTTTCTATAATGAACTCTTTATGATGAAGTCCTTAAGACTATTTAGACTCGATAAAGGAGGATTTGTCATTTAGTCCTTAAACTGATTGCGATCAAATGATTCGTTGTTATCTAGGATGACAACGTTAATCAAGAGTTGGTTGTTGTGTGCCATAAGTATTGGTTGTCCTCTTAACCAAGAAGCATGGTGATGTTGTTATGGCATGCAAGTTAAATATGGGGATATATTTCACTGATCGTGACCCAACTGTGGAGCTCTCTTCTGTCAAGATTGCTCATGAAGGATATAGGTATATATATCCTTTAGACCTGAGATCACCATGATGACTTGCAAGCAACTCACTATACTTAGGTACCAAACTACCTAAATTTTTAATTTACTGATGGAAGGCTACTGGGTGCAATCAAGTACTTGGCTTATCGATGCATGAGTCAAGATGGGATTGATCCCTCCAAGTGTTGGAGTAAGTACATCATTGTATTTTGATTTAGCAAATTCTTGGTCGGGATAGTCCATATGATGGATGCTGAATTTTGAAATATAGTGCGGATGAATTTTTAGAGTTGGCAGTTAACCCATGATCATCCTATAAGCATTGTAGTTAAGAGAATGAATTATACGATAACCATATGCCACAGGTTCGTCAATGTTGCATTACGATTTTTGACCTATCAGGATGTCGAGTATCATTGCTAGATGGTCACATCAATTGGTATAAGAAATTATTTTCTATGCTACAGGTTTAGGATTTGTGTAGAAATCAGATCTAGGATTTTATAGCTAGATCTTGAAACTTTTTCAAGATCAGGCAGCATAAGACTTAAATAAATCAAAATTTAATTTATAAAAGTAGAGAATCCGTAGATGTAAGATCCTATTACATGATTATTGCATGGCATTAAATCAAAAATTAAAAATATAAAGAAAGAAGAACATGTTGATCACATCAACATGCATATACACTACATTTAATGTAGGTATAAAGAAAATATGTTAGATCTATTATCTTTGTATGTTAGATGTTCTAATTTACTGATCCGAGCTTAAGAATGATGTTGCAAGCTGCACACGCATCTGGCCTCTAGGAGTCATCCACACAAGCCCACGAATCACGATCAGAAGTTCTGATGCAGAAAATCAACATAGTATGCTAGTACTATACTGATCCTTCTTTACCAGTCAATCAGATGCCTCCATCTTCTGAATTTGGACTCTTCCAAAGAGGAGGAGGAGAGGAGGTTTCAGATATGAGACACTCTTAGAAAACTCAAAGAAGGAGGAAGGGAAGAGGTGAACACAGTAACCCTAGAAGAAGACCCTCTTCTTCTTCCCTTTGCTCTCACCTAAATACCTAGTTGGTGTCTATGAAACCCCAATGCCCAAGGACTCTCTCTCCCTAATTCTCACACACCCCAAAACTCTCTCAATGGTTATAACCTCACACAAAAACCAGCCCAAAATTCATCCTAAATATATAAGAAAAAATGGGTCCTTGTCTAGGTCAAAAACAAGACAAGGAATGTCCAATTTGGGCAAGTCAAGGGGTGTCCAACTCTTGGGCACCCTCTCCAAAATTTTTGGTGTGGACCATCTAAAAAAATCACCCAAAACATTCTCCCTTTTATCATGAAAAATAGAGAGAAAATAGGGACGAGGGTGATGAAGGAGAAATCTTGATTTTCTGGATTAGGTTCGTTCAGATCTGATTGAATTGAGAGGCATATTTCAAAAATTTCTTCTTAGATCCTAATCAGATCTAACACTTTTTAGATCTAATTTTATGATCTGATAAAAAAATAAAATTAAATTAATTTTGAATTAATTTGACCTTGATTCTAGGTAATCTGATTACCCGTTGATGATCCTGCCAAAGCCCTGAGGTTCTGGATCTAGCCACGTAAGCGCCTGGCCTCTACCGATATCCACTTGGACTGGATCTAGAGATCTTCTCCTTCTCTTTTTTTTCTTCAAAAATTAGATATGGATCTAATTTGGAGGATCTTCAAAACTTCTTCTAAAGATCACCCATCGTCTCTGCAGCAGTGCTACCTTCTTCTTTTTTCGTCAGCCTTTCCTTGCCTGACTCGCACTAATCTGAAGGCCCAACTTCCTTGGGCATGGAGAAGAGGAAGAGGGCTAGATGGTGGCATGGAGAAGGGAGAGGGGCAGCCTTGGGGCATGGCTTAAAGGAGGAGTCTCAAAAGTGGGCACAGATAGCATCTTTTTATAGACTCTACTGCGCCATGCAGTGCTGCATCACCCTAGCCAATCATGTTGCTTCGTGCAATCAGATCTAAATTTGATTGATGGGATGACATCACCTGATCCAATCGAATGAGCAACCCACAAATTCATCCTAAGATGGTGCCTAAGACTGGTCAAAGTCTATAGGTGAGGGTCACCTAGTTTGAATCCAAGAAGCAACTTGGAGTCCCATCCATATGGGACTCCGGCATCCCTATCCATGGGCGCATGCCATCCTAGGCGTGCGCCCTCTTCTTTCCAATTTTTAGAGAGGGGACAAGCCCCTATCTGCTCTCCAATAAGTGCATGACATATGGGTAGATGTCCAAGGGTCAAAGGTCAACATTTGACTAAGTCAAAGTACAAAAATTAGCAGGTGATGGAAAATGGCAGGTGTTGTCTCAAATTTATCTCATAAATTAAGACAACCCTTTTCTGACTTGGACAAGCTCTAGTCAGACTAGGTAAAGGTACCTGAGTGAGCATAAACTCATTTGGCTCAGTCGAGATAACTTTTATGATAGAAAAAGGAGAACGTTAGGCTCAATTGTGTGCAAGCACGATTTTCTTGAACCTAATTGAATCTTATTCAAATCAATTGAACTGGGTTAGTCCAATTGATGATATCTAGATCCAAATCCTTATTTGTGTGACCCAGTTAGGTTCAGTTCTATATGATAATGGGATATGTCATGGTCTCCATCATCAACATCATCGAAACTTCTTTCGATGGATCAGAACTCTTATGATTCAGACAACTTAGAATGATCGATCATCTAAATCATTCTAATTGCTCCCAAAATCCATCAGTGACACCTAGCAGCATATGGTGGCAACCCATCAAAATTGAAAAATGAACCTCTAGGTGCAGCTACTTGTGTGATTAAGTTTTTCTATCTTGAGCCCCGATCAGATTAGTGTTAAGGTGAACTCGTCAAATCCTAATTTCTATCATATGATTTAATCATTCGATTCAAGTTCGATGTGAAAATCTTAATAGAAACTCTTTCTATTATTTCACACTATGCCCTGACCATGGGCTTATGGACTTGATTCTCATGATCATCATAGGGCTGCTCCTCTTCTACCGAGGTAGATAGATTCTATCTTGGTGCAATCCAATTCCTACAATGAACATGCTATAGCCAACATACACCTCAGGATTCCGAATGGCTAGGATGTATAGTCAAATTATAACATCCTAAAGGTGAACTACCAATGCATCTTAGGTCAAAGAACCAGACACACCACTGCAGCTTCGAGTCAGTCATCGACGAGAAAGTAGACTTTCTTATGACTACTCGAGGTGGTCACGCTCAGTGCCCTCATTCTCTAACGAGTACCTGTACTCTCGCTCCGATGTCTATACACCGTAGACTTAAGACTCATCTACTACAAAGAAGTGATTATACACTAACCTTCTGGATCAATCACCATCCTCATGATGATCCTACGGTTAGGAGCATTTTATGAGTTAATAAATGAAAATTCATGTCTTAAATTTTCAACTCTTGAAAATATGATTTGTCATTATCATTAACTCAAGCAATGTATCACAGACACTAAATACACTTATGTGATAGAAAATAATCTATTTTATTATTTATAGTCAAAATTATAATTTTGTCCTTAGAAGTGTATTACAAGTGTCAGCCAATTCTGACTTCTAGGGCACACATATCTAACAAACTTTCACTTGATTTAAAGCTAATTGGCTATAAATCTAAGTCCCATCTTCTTAAGGTGGGCTTCGATCTTCTACTGGCCCAATGGCTTTGTAAGCGAGTCAGCCGCATTATCTGCGGAGTCGACTCTCTTGACCTCGACGTAATCCTTCTCGAGGTAATCACGGATGAGGTGGTATCGCCGCTCAATGTGCTTGGATTTCTGGTGAGACCTCGGCTCCTTAGCAAGGACTATGGCACTATTGTTGTCGTAGTATAGAGGAATTGCATCTGATGGCATCACTCCGATCTCCGTGACAAACTTTTTGTACCAAAATGCCTCCTTTGCAGTTTCTGACGCAGCGATATATTCTACTTTCATGGTGGAATCTGCTATCACTATCTGTTTGAAACTTTTTCAACTGACAGCTCCACCATTGCACATGAATAGACTCCCAGATGTCAACTTTCAATCATCTACATTGGATATAAAGTCCGAGTCTATATACCCCTGGACTTGGAGTTCTCCATTATCAAAGACAAACAACATATCCTTAGTTCTTCTCAAGTACATAAGGATACATTTCACAGAAGTCCAATGTTCTTCACCTGAATTTGACTGATATCTGCTCGTGACACTCACAGCATGGGCTTTATCAGGTCATGTATATAACACGGCATATATGAGGCTCCCTATTGCTGAAGCATAAGGGATCTTGCTCCTGCATTCTATTTCCTCAGGTGTGCTAGGGCACATCTTCTTGGAAAGATGAATGCCATGCCTGAAGGATACTAAACCCCTCTTAGAGTTTTCCATACTAAACCTCTTTAGTACTTCCTTTATATACATCTTCTGTGAAAGTCCTAGCATCCTATTCGGTCTATCTCTATAGACCTTAATTCCTAGAATAAAGGATGCTTCTCCTAGATCTTTCATGGAGAATTCTTTAGATAATATATTTTAACTGTGGTCAACATGGGAATATCATTCTCGATAAGGAGGATGTCATCCACGTACAATATGAGGAAGACAACAGCACTCCCACTGACCTTTTTGAAGACACATGGCTCCTCGTTCTTGATGAAACCAAATATTTTGATCACATCATTGAAACGAGTATTCCAGCTCTTAGATGCTTGCTTAAGTCCATATATGGACCTTTGTAGCTTGCATACCTTGTGATCATCATCACTAGATGTGAAACCTAGTAGCTGTTCCATATAGATATCTTTCTCATGATATCTATTTAAGAACGTCATTTTCATGTCCATTTGCCATATTTCATAATCGAAATAGGCTGCAACAGCAAGCAACGTGCGAATGGATTGCATAACTACTGACGAAAAGGTATTCTGATAGTCAATGCCTTCACATTGACTATAACCTTTTGCCACTAACCTAGCTTTGAATGTCTCCATATTTCCATCTGCACCAATCTTTCTCTTATAGATCCATTTACACCTAATAGGTACTATACCTTTTAGTGGATCTACCAAGGTCCAAACTTGGTTTGAGTGCATCGAGTCAATTTCTGACTTCATTGCCTCTAACGATTTCTCGAAGTCAATATCTGATATCGCCTCATTATAAGTTTTGGGATCATCACCATGAACCCCATTTCTTATGAGAAACATTTTCTCTACATCCTCTGAAATAGTACCTAAGTATCTCTCAGGGGGATGGGAAACTCTTTCCGATCTATGAGGTGGAGGAGGTAGTGTATGGATTGGCTTAGCCTGACTTGGTTCCATTTGGTCCTTAGCTCGTTGCTCTTGTAAGACTTTATCATCGAGCTTGATCTGCTTTCCAATGCCACTATCTTGAATAAACTATTTTTCAAGAAAGATGGCATGTCGACTCACAATCACATTATGATCTTTTGGAATGTAGAAATAATATCCTAATGACTCTTTAGGATATCCTATGAATCGAGCTCTAAAGGATCTAAAGTCTAACATGTTTGCTTGTTGTCTTTTGACATAAGTCGGACAACTCTAATTTCTGAGATGACTCAGACTTGGTTTCTTACCATGCCATATCTCATATGGTGTGGTAGGAATGGTTTTAGAAGGAACCCTACTCAGTAAGTATATTGCAGTTAACAAACAGTATTCCCAAAGAAAATCAAGAAGGTTTGTAAAGCTCATCATAGATTGGACCATATCTAATAGGGTCTGATTCCTCCGTTCTGAAACTCCATTGAGTTGAGGTATTCCTGGTGGAGTCCATTGAGAGACTATATCATTTTCTTTGAGATAGTCCAGAAATTTTTGACTAAGATATTCACCTCCTCGATCTGATCGAAGAATCTTAATTGGTTTTTCAATTTGCATTTCTACTTCATGTCTGAATTCTTCAAACTTTTCAAACGCTTCAGACTTGGGTCTCATAAGATACACATACCCATACCTTGATAAATCATCGGTAAAGATTATGAAGTAGACAAAGTTGCCTCTAGCCGACACATCAAATGGGTCGCACATATCTGTATGTACTAGAGCAAGAAGATCCATGGCCCTTTCCTCATGTCCTACAAAAGGAATTTTAGTCATTTTGCCATGAAGACAAGATTCGCAAATTGGATATGACTCGAAAGTTAATGGACTCAATAGTCTGATTTTCTCTAATTTGTTAATCCTATCTTTTTCTATATGACCTAATCTTAGGTGCTTGTTAGATATATGTGCCCTAGAAGTCAGAATTGGCTGACACCTGTAATACACTTCTAGGAGCAAAATTATAATTTTGACTAAAATCAATAAAATGAGTTATTTACTATCACATATGTGTATTTAGTGTCTATAATACATCCTTTGAGTTAATGGTAATGATAATTCATATTTTCAAGAGTTGAAAATTTAAGACATGAATAATCATTATTAACTCATAAAATGCTTCCGACCATAGGATCATCATGAGAATGGTGATTGATCCAGAAGATTGGTGTACAATCGCTTTTCTTTAGTAGATGAGTCTTGAGTCTACGGTGTAGAGACACCAGAGCGAGAGTACAGATACTCGTTAGAGAACGAGGGCACTGAGCATGACCACCTCGAGTAGTCATTAGGAAGTCTACCTTCTCGTTAATGACTGACTCAATGCTGCAGTGGTGTGTCTGGTTCTTTGATCTGAGGTGCATTGGTAGTTCACCTTGAGGGTGTTATAGTTTGACTACACCATAACTCAGTCTCCTAGCCATATGGAACCCTGAGGTGTATGTTGGCTATAGCATGTTCATTGTAGGAACTGGATTGCATCAAGAAAGAATCTATCTACGTCGGTGGTAGAGGAGCAGCCCTATGATGATCATGAGAATTAAGTCCAGAAGCCCATGGCTATGGTAGAGTGAAATAATAGAAAGAGTTTCTATTTAGATTTTCACATCGGACTTGAATCGAATGATTACGTCATATGACAGAGACTAGGGTTTGATGAGTTCACCTAAACCCTAATCTGATCGGGGCATAAGATAGAAAAACTTAATCACACAGATAGCTACACCAAGAGGTTCACATTCAGCTCTGATGGGTTGCCACCATATACTACTAGGTGTCACTAGTGGATTTTGGGAGTAATTAGAATAATTTAGATGATCGATCATTCTAGCTATTCGAATCAAAAGAGTTTTGATCCATCGAAAGAAGTTTCGATGATGTCGATGATAGAGATCACGACATATCCCATTACCATACAGAACTGAATCTAACTGGGTCACACAAACAAGGATTTAAATTTGGTGATCATCAATTGAACTGATCCGGGATCTGAATGAGATTCAATTAGGTTCAAGAAAATCGTGCTAGCACTCGATTGAACCTAACGTTCTTCTTTTACTATCATAAATAGTTATTCTGACTGAGCCAAAGGAGTTTGTGCTCGATCAAAGACCTTCACTTGGTCTGATTAGAGCCTGTCCAGGTCAGAAAAGGGTTGTCTTATTTTGTAAGACAATACCTGCCATTTTTGGTCACCTGCCATTTCTTGTCCTTTGACTTTGGTCAAAATTGGATCTTTGACTGGTCAAATATTGACCATTGATACTTTGACTTCTATCCACGTGTCACGCACCTATTGGAGAGCTGGTGGAGGCTTGTCCCCCTACCAAAACTTGGCAAGGAGGAGGGCACACGCCAAGGGTGGCGTGTGCCCAAGCTGGAGGCACCTAGGAGTCCCTATTCAGGGATATTAATAATTCTTTTATTAATAAATAATAACCATCCTGGGCCAGAAGCCTAATAGATATTATGTTCATCATAAAAGATGGACAACAGTGACAGTCACTTAAAATGATATTATTATTTTTTAAAAAAAGCTTGAGAGTTTTCAATGCTAAGACTGAAACTTTACTTCCATCTCCAATATTAAAGAATCCATCACCGTTCTCAAACTTTCTACCAATTTAAAGTCCATGCAATGAGTTGCATATATGAAATGGACTCCCAATATCCAATACCCAGGTAAATGTATCATAGAAAAAGAAATTGCAAGGTATTATCATATAACAGCCTTGACCAGCAAGCACTTGCTGACTCCTATCAACTTATTCAGGTTAAGAGGATCATTCCTCTTTGGGTTTGCCTGATTAGGGTCAACACTAGACTCCTCATATTCAGATCTTAAATTCTTATCACTATCCAACAGTGAATGGAGGGGACATAAACTAGCCATTCTATTTATCTGAAAGAAAAACATGAGACCATATTAATACTCAAATTATTTAATCATAAAGACTTAAATTTTAGTCTAAAGGTCCTTCCACTATTTTTAAACGAATTAGTAGCCTCTACCTCCAATTCGAGGAATTACATTAATTTCTTAATGGGCACTGGAATCCACCTAGAATACAAACGGGCCCAAGAAAAGCTCTAGCTAACCCGCATGCATCTACAGGTAGGTTCATAACCAATTATTTCTTCAAATAATTTATAGTAATTTAGATTTTGCCCTAGAAACCAAATTAGTAGGCTTTGGCCTCCACTAAAATGGTTTAGTTAGCTCCAACCATTAACATGATTGATTTTGGTGCATCAAGCGAACGAAAACCAAGCTCGAGGAAAGCTCTAACTAACTTGATCTTCATTCAGAGAGTGTGACCTAATCATCATATGATGGATAGTAATTCTAATATCCAAATGAACACTAGGTGTAAGGTACCTCCAATGTTCGCCTAGTAAATTGGACTTGTTACTATTCACCTTAATGGGAGGCTTTGACTTAGTTATCCCTATAACCTTATCATTTGAAGGACCTAATAATATAGAGAATTTAATTTACTTATGACTTGAGATAGAAAGGACATGGACCATATTTCTCCCACTGACTTCACCAAGTCAAATCCTCCCACTTGTTAGATATATGTGCCCTAGAAGCTAGAATTGGCTGACACTTGTAATACACTTCTAGGGGCAAAATTGTAACTATGACTATAATAAATAAAATGGGTTATTTTCTATCACATATGTGTATTTAGTGTCTGTGATACATCCTTTGAGTTAATGGTAATGATAATTCATATTTTCAAGAGTTGAAAATTTAAGACATGAATAATCATTGTTAACTCACAAAATGCTCCCGACCATAGGATCATCACGAGGATGGTGGATTGAGTCCGAAAGGTTGGTGACTTACTCTCTCTTAGTAAGATGAGTCTTAAGTCTACGGTGTTGAGACATCAGAGTGAGAGTACAGTACTCGTTAGAGAACGAGGCACTGAGCGTGAACCACCTCGAGTAGTCATTAGGAGTCTACCTTCTCGTCAATGACTAACTCGATGCTGCAGTAGTGTGTCTGGTTTCTTTGACCTGAGGTGCATCGGCAGTTCACCTTAAGGGTGTTAAGTTTGACTACACAATACTCAGTCTCCTAGCCATTCGGAACCCTGAGGTGTATGTTTGGCTATAGCATGTTCATTATAGGAACTAGATGGCATCAAAGATGGAATCTATCTACCTCGGTGGTAGAGGAGCAGCCCTATGATAATCATGAAATCAAGTCTAGAAATCCATGGCCATGGTTAGAGTAAAATAATAGAAAGAATTTCTATTTAGATTTTCACATCGGACTCAAATCGAATGATTACATCATATGATAGAAACTAGGGTTGATGAGTTTACCTTAACCCTAATCTGATTGGGCTCAGGATAGAAGGACTTAATCACACAGTAGCTGCACCACGAGATTCGCATTCAGCTCTGATGGGTTGCCACCAATATACTGCTAGGTGTCACTGGTGGATTTTGGGACAAATTAAAATATTTAGATGATTGATCATTCTAGCTGTTCGAATCAGAAGAGTTCTGATCCATCGAAAGGAGTTTCGATGATGTCGATGATAAGAGATCATGAACATATCCATTACCATACAGAATGAACCTAATTGGATCACACAAATAAGGTTTGAATCTGGTGATCATCAATTGAGCTGATCCAGTTCAATTGATCTGAATGAGATTCAATAGGTTTCAAAAAAATCGTGCTAGCACTCGATTGAACTAACGTTCTTCTTTTACTATCATAAATAGTTGTCCTGTTTGAGCAAAGGAGTTTGTGCTCAATTAGAGGCCTTCAATATGGTCTGACTGGAGGTTGTCCAAGTTAAAAAGGTGTCTTATTTTGTAAGACATTACTGCTCCATTTTTGTCACTACCATTTCTTATTCTTTGACTTTGGTCAAAAGTCTACCTTTGACTGATCATACGTTGACCATTGACACTTTGACTTTGACCACATGTCACGCACCTATTGGAGAGCTGGTGGGGGCCTATCCCCCTACTAGAACCTGGCAAAAAGGAAGGGCGCATGCCACCCTAGGCATGTACCCAAGCTGGAGGTGCCTAGGAGTCCCTTGTTGGACAAGGACTCCATCTCCTTTTTGATTTCAATTAGAGTTCTTCTAAGAACCAACTTGACTGGTCTTAGTGCCCTCTAAGGAGGAATCCAGGGACTCTATTTTCCACCAATCAGATTTAGATTGATTTCACAAGGTTTGTGATTGGTTGGGAAGAAGAGGAGTGGATCACAGGTAGTCTATAAATAAGACCTGCGCCCAACTCAAAGATGATTGAGAAAAGAGTTTCCATACGCCCAAAGGCCTTTTCTCCTCTCCTCCTCCATGCCAAAGCTTCTTCTCCCTCTCCTCTCCATATCCAAAATAGTTTTGGAGCTTGGTTGGTGCAATCCAGATCAAAGAAAGGCGATCTAAAGCAAGAAGGCTGCACTGCTGCAAAGGATGACTGCTGATCTTCAAAAGGAGTTTTGAAGATCCTCCAGATCAGATCTAGATCTAATTTTTGGAGATGTGATAGAGAAGAAGAGGATCTCTAGATCCAGCTCGAGTGGATATCGATAAAGGCTAGGCGCTTGCATGGCTAGATCCAGAACCTTCCATTGCATACAGGATCATCAATGGGTAATTGGATTACCCAAATCAGTTAAATTAAATTTGATTTAATTTATTCTTATTTTATTTTATTTATTAAAATAATAAGAATCCGATCTAAAACATCCTAGATCTAATACAGATCAAAAAGAAAAAATTTTGAAATATATCTCTTGATCTGATCAGATCTGAACGAACCTGGACCGGGAAATTAGGATTTCCCTTCACTCCAGTCTCTCCTAGAGCCCTTTTGCTATAGTTTTTATGCAAATCTTGGGCAAAACATGATCAGCCAAGCACATCTAGATTGTGCTAAAAATATTTTCCTCCAACTCTTTTCAATCCTCAGCACTGATCTTTTCTGATCTTTCTTTTATCAAGATCTTGTAGATCCTCTGCTGAACCAATAAGTCCTTTACTCTTTGCTGCCATAGGGTAAAGTTACCTTTGCTATCGAACTTCTCAAAATCCACCTTGAATCCACTTGATCCCATCACTTCAAACAAATCAAGAATAGATCCCTAACATCCTTCATGATCACACACACCAGCAAAACTATCCTTTAAAGAAGATCTAACTAGCCCTAGATCCTCTTTCCAAACTTCTATATTACCGTTCCTCTGTGTAAATAATCTCCACCTCAATTTAGAGACAACCACGAAGCAAACTAAAAGTTTTAGGATAAAATCTGATGCAACAGATTTTGGATGTAGTAAACCCTAGGTGTCTTCCTTCCTTCCATGCAACACCGCTTTGATACCAAATGTCGAGAATGCGTGCTCTTTTCACACGGATCGGCATGGCTGTCAGTGATTAGCCAAGCAACAAGGAGGTACTTCTTAGAGATTAATGCAGAAGCATGATCAAATAATTCAAGAAATAGAGAAGAAGAGAAGAAGAGATTTTTGAAAGAAAAGAGCTTTTATTCAGTATATTTCAGCACTCTTACAATCTTGACCTATTTTTAGTATATATACTTTACAAAGGGTCAAGTCCAAGCTCATAGAAAACTCTCCAAATTCAAACAACCCACGTACATAAAATAATAACCCACAAAAATTGAGCTAGCCCAATTTCAGACTGAGCCGACCCAATTTCCAACTTAGCTCGCTGAGTCTCAGGGTGAGCTGGCCTACTTTTTAAACTTTGCTAGGAGAGCTGATTTCTCTTCCAGCTCACTTCCATCTTTTCATGACCTATCTTCTCATATTTCTAAGACTTAAGAGTATTACTTCTGAGCTCACACTACTAAGTTCACCAACTCCTTATGGAGTTGGTGATCCTTCTCAAAGTTCTGAAGCAACCCCAGTAACCCATGGTAGTCTACTTTAGGCTTTATCATTTTGAAATGAGTGAGAAATGAGAGAAAAGATTTGGACAGTGAGTTCAGTATTGCTTCCTTCCCAAGCTATTTATGCAAGAAAAAGTCGAGCTTGCTCAATCACTCTATCAACTCGATCATGTACAATACATGATCGATGATAGAGGCACCATCCTACATCCTGGCATTGAAGATGGCACAACTAGTTTTGTGCCTCTCCACCTCATCAGGTGTGCCAAAGGAATCCTTCAATACTTAAAGCATGTACTTTGGCTGAGTCATCTCAAATCTACGACTAAACTCATCGCTAATGGTAGCCAGCATGATGCAGCGCATTGTGGTCTGGTCACTAAGCCACTTCTGATAAGTATCTCTGACTGTTCCATATGCATTGACAGCTAGCTCCTTAGGTGCAAGATCCATCAACACATATAGGATCCGTTCATGCTCTTGGACTATCTTTAACTTTTCGTACCAGCTACTGAAGTTGGATCCCACTAACTTATCATTATCCAATAATGATCGGAGCGATAGAAAAGTGGTCATATCTACACAAAGAAAAATCATAATCTAATTAGTAATTGATTCATTAAATCTAAGGATTTGAACTTTAATCAAAAGATTTTTCTACTATTTTATTCGAATTGGTAGCCTCTACCTCCAATTCGAGGAATTATTCTAATTTCTTAGTGGATACTAGATTCCACATAGACTGCACACGAGCCCAACTTTGGTTGGCCAACCCATGTATATCTAAGGATAGATTCATAATAAATTATTTCTCCAAAATAATTTTTAGTAATTAAATTTTGCCCCAGTTCCTAATCAGTAGACTTTGGCCTCTACTGAAAAGGTCCGATTAGGTCCAATCATTAACACGATAATACTTGGCCCATCTAACTAATGAATGATTAGGCCTAACTTTGGTTGGCCAATCTAAACATCATTTAGAAAGATGTAGCCAAGAAATCATACAATAAATGATAATTTTGTTAGCTGATAAACACTAAGCTTTTGGGCCTCCAATGATTATCCAACTAATGGATCCATTATCATCCACTTAATGGGAGGCTATGATCTAATTATCATAATAACTATTTCATTTTAGGGATCTAATAATTTAGAGGGATTTAAATTTGAGATGAGAAAAGGTCAGACGAATCGGCTGTCATGTATCCCATTAATTCAACCCAAATTCAGCTTAGAAGACCATTAATAAGCTGATCAGGAGCACCTAAATCGGTCAACACTGATTTACTTAGCTGATATGGGTTAGCATCGTATGATAGTCAATGTGATTTGATCAAAATGTAATTTTACCAAAGAGCCAGGTAAGTTTCAATCAATGGGAGGGTCTGCCAAAGCTTGCCTTAGATACCATCAGAAATGGCTAGATAAGTGGGCTACCAATTAAAGACGATCGGTCTGGTTTACCTTAGATACCAACTGATTTAATTAGTTTCAATTAGATCAACCTAACAAAGTTCATCGCTAAGACCGCATAGCCAAGAATCAAGTCCATCTTGGGTTCTTGTTAAAGACATGGACTTGACCACTATAACTATTGCAATTGATCTAAATAGAATCCTTGACCTAATCTAAGTATAATTTATTAGATTTAGTTATTCTCCTAATTAAGTCTTTCTTTAATCTAACCCTAGGTCCTAAACACAATTAATGGACCTAAATCCTACTAACCCATTTAACCCAATGTGTTATGAATTTGTGTCTTAGGATCTTCAATTCACAATCCTAGATCTAATTCAAATAACTCTTAATTCTTAATTAAGTTTTTGAACTGAGGGTTGGATTTGAATTTTTGAAAATGAATTTTCATGTTGTAAAATATTTTTACAACATAATAATACAACCAAGTTGCATGTTTTGGAATTCATAATCATATGCAAGTAAGATAAGCATGAAACTACTTTAGATCTATCTAAATAGGTTCATGTAATGAAATAATTTTCTATTTAAAATGCACAAATCTCATCGGGCGATAAATCAATGGTTTGAGCTGGCTCTTCATTGAAGTTGAGCCTGGCTCGACTAATGGTAATTTGCCTGGACATCGATTCTGTCTCCCGAGATAGTTGGCTCGAATTCGCCCTGAGGCCGACCTTCGATTTAAGCTTGAGCCCCAGCCTAGGCTGCATGCTCGAGCCGGCTCGACTGGTTTTCAGCAGATCAATCCTGATGATCCTTTACAAGAAACCATATACAAGTAAATGATTTATTTTTAGATTTAAACATCTTTTAAATTTAATAAATCATAATTAAAAATCTAGATCATATTCTAATAAATTTATGATTAAATACTAGATCTTACACGACTAGGACAACTTTTCCACATAAGGAATAAACCTTATAGCAGGATAATTTTATAGCAGATTTGTGTGATCATGATTATTTAATTTTATATTTAATAATTAGATTTATAAATTAGATCTAATCTAAAGAAAAATAATCTAAACAAATGCAATAAATAATCATGTTAATAAATAACCTAGGCTCTGATACCAATTGTAGGAACCAGATCTAGGATTTCATGGCTGGATCTTGAAACTTTTTCAAGATCAGGCAGTAGAAGACTTAAATAAATCAAAATTTACTGTATACAAAGTAGAAGAATCCCTAAGACTAAATTCTATTATACTGATTATTTCAATAGCATTAAATCAAAAATTAAAAACATAAAGAAAGAAGAACATGTTGATCACTTCAACATGCATATACACTATATCTAATGCAGGTATAAAGAAAATAGATCCGATCTATTATCTGTGTAAGTTAGACATTCTAACTTGCTGATCCAGACTTGAGGATGATGTTGCAAGCCACACATGCATCCGACCTCTAGGAGTCATCCACACGAGCCCACGAATCACAATCAAAAGTCCTAGTGTAGGTAATCAGCACAATATGCCAGTACTGTACTGATCCTTCTTTGATGGTCGATCAGATGCCTTCTTCTTCTGAATTTAGATTCTTCCAAAGTGAAGAAGGAGGAGAGGAGGTTTTAGATGTAAGACACTCTCAAATAACTCAAATAAGGAGGAAGGGAAGTGGTGAACACAACAACTCTAGAAGAAGACCCTCTTCTTCTTCTCTTTGCTCTCACCTAGATACCTAGTTTGATGTCTATGAAACCCCAATGCCCAAGGACTCTCTCTCCCTAATTCTCACACACCTTAAAGCTCTCTCAATGATCTATAACCTCATAAAAAAATTAGCCTAAAATTCATCCTAAATATATAAGAAAAAAGGAGTCCTTGTTTAGGTCAAAAACTAGACAAGAAATGGCGCCCTCTCCAAAATTTTTGGCATGGACCATTTGAGAAAATTGCCCAAAACCTTTTTCTTTTTACCATGAAAAATAGAGCAAAAAATAGGGAGGAGGGCAAAACACATGGGTGGAGGAATTTTTGGTTTTTCAAAGCACTATCCCATAGGATTTGAAACCAAAACCAATTCCTTTCTTTGATTTGGTCCACTACCTAATTTTCACATGAGAAAGAGAGGAGAGGAGGGCATGCATGAGAAGACTTGGGAGAGAGATTTTTGTTGCACAAAATAGAGGAGAAGTAGGGCATGGGGCATGAGGGGCTAAGGTGGCACAAGGTGGAATCCTAGTCTTACTAGGATTCTATCTATGACTTGGTCAAAGTGGTTTCTTAAACCAAATTAAATTAAAACCAAGACAACCAAATTAAATTAGGCCCTAACCCAAATTAATGATAAATTTAAATCAAATTAAAATAAAAATTAATTTTGACTAATTTTCTAATCAAATTAGGAAA
>QRFJ01006133.1:0-53574 GCA_006176705.1 Cocos nucifera | reverse complement strand
CTGAATTCCTAGAATAAAGGATGCTTCACCTAGGTCTTTCATGGAGAATTCCTTGGACAACCGTATTTTGACTGTCGTCAACATGGGAGTACCATTCTCAATAAGGAGGATGTCATCTACGTACAATACGAGGAAGACAACAGCGCTCCCACTGATCCTTTTGAAGACACATGGTTTCTCTTCATTTTTGATGAAATCAAACATTTTGATCATATCATTGAAATGAGTGTTCCAGCTCCGAGATGCTTGCTTAAGTCCATATATGGACTTTTGCAGCTTGCAAACCTTGTGATCAGTATCACTGGAAGTGAAACCAAATGGCTATTCCATATTGATATCTTCCTCAAGATATCCATTTAAGAACACCATTTTCACATCCATTTGCCATATCTCATAATCGAAATAGGCTGCAATGGCAAGCAATGTGCGGATGGATTTTAGCATAGCCACTGGAGAAAAAGTATCCTGATAGTCAATGCCTTCACGTTGACTATAACCTTTTGCCACTAGTCTAGCCTTGAATGTCTCCACATTTTCATCTTCACCAATCTTTCTCTTGAAGATCCATTTACACCCAATAGGTACTATACCTTCTGGTGGATCTACCAAGATCCAAACTTGGTTTGAGTGCATCGAGTTAATTTCTGACTACATTGCCTCAAGCCATTTCTCGGAGTCGATATCTAATATTGCCTCGTTGTAGGTTTTGGGATCATCACCATGAGCATTATTACGTACAAGAAATATTTTTTCTACTTCCTCTGAAATAATACCTAAGTATCTTTCACGGGGACGGGAAACTCTTTTCGATCTTTGAGGTGGAGGAGGTGGTGTTCTTATTGGCTCAACCTGATTTGGTTCCAATTGGTCCTTAGCTCATTGTACTTGTGAGACTTTCTCATCAAGCTTAATCTACTTTTCAATGCCGCTATCTTGAATAAACTATTTTTTAATAAAGATGGCATGTCGATTAATAATCACATTATGGTCTTCTAGAATGTAGAAATAGTATCCTAATGACTCTTTAGGATATTCTATGAATCAAGCTCTAAAGGATCTAAACTCTAACTTGTCCACTTGTTGTCTTTTGACATGAGCCGGACAACCCCAAATTTTGAGATGACTCAGACTTAGTTTTTTACCGTGCCATATCTCATACAGTTGGTAGGAACGATTTTAGAGGGAACCCTATTCAATAGATAAATTGAAGTTAACAATGAGTGTCCCCAAAGAAAATTAGGGAGGTCTGTGAAGCTCATCATGAATCTGACCATATCCAATAGAGTCTGATTTCTCTGTTCTAAAACTCCATTGAGTTGAGGTGTTCCTGGTAGAGTTCATTGAGAGACTATGCCATTTTTCTTAAGATAGTCTAGGAGTTCTCAGCTAAGGTATTCGCCTCCTCGATCTGATCGAAGAATCTTAATGGATTTTTCAATTTATTTTTCTACTTCATGTCTAAATTCTTTGGACTTTTCAAAAGCTTCAGACTTGTGTCTTATAAGATACACATATCCATACCTAGACAGATCATCAGTAAAGGTAATGAAGTAGACAAAATTATCTCTAGTCGGCACATCAAATGGGCTGCACACATTAGTATGTACTAGGGCAAGGAGATCTGTGGTCCTTTCCCCATGTCCTATAAAAGGAAGTTTAGTCATTTTGCCTTGAAGACAAGATTCACAAGTTGAATATGACTCGAAAGTCAACGGACTCAATAGCCCTTTTTTCTTCAATTTATTGATCCTGTCTTCTGCTATATGACCTAATCTCAGGTGCCATAGATACCTATCATTTGGACTATCCCTAGGTCATTTGGAATTCACATTTTGCTCGATAGTTCGAACAGATACATCAATATGTAGCTGATAAAGATCGTTAATAAGGAAATCATTTGCAATTTTATTTCTTTCATAAAAAATATTATAATGGTCCTTAAAGAAGGTAATCACATAGCCTTCTAGTGCTAAGCATGAAACAGAAATCAAATTCCTACTAGCTGCAGGCACATAATAACAGTCTTTCAAAACTAAGTCTAAACCAGATGGTAATCGAAGAGGGTATGTTTTCACTGCCACTGCAGCAACTCTTGCTCCATTTTCAATGCGTAGGATCATGTCTCCATCCCTCAGCCTCCTGCTATCCTCAAGACCCTGCATGAAAGTGCACAGATGAGCACTAGAACTAGAGTCAAGCATCCAACTGGATGCAGAAGAAATCATAAGGTTAGACTCAATAACGAGCATACCTCCCGAAGGACCTTCCTTCTTATTCTTTAGGGTGGCCAGGTAAGTAGGATAGTTCCGCTTCTAGTGGCCATTGCTGTTGCAATGGAAACACTTTCCTTTGACAGCGGCCTTCTTGTTCGGCTCTACCTTCTTCTTCTTTCCTTTTTCTATCTTCTGCTTTTTCGCAGACTTTTTTTTCTTTTCAGAATACTTTCTTTTGGAAGAAGTCCATTCCATAGCAAGAACTGAGCCCTTAAAACCTTTCATAGAAAGCTTAGCAATGACTAGCATGTTCATTAATTCGGCCAAGGAATTTTGAAGTTTATGCATGCGGTAATTCATGATGAATTGCCCATATGCATCAATTAAGGATTACAGAATAACATCATTTTGCAGATCCAAGTCTAACATTACACCAAGCTTCTCAAGCTCTTCCAAGACCTTGATCATCATCAGATAGTGATCTTGGACTGACTGCCCATTACGTATCTTAGCCTTAAAAGGGCATTTCGTGACTTGATACTTGGCTGCACGACTCTGTTCATCAAACATCTCTTGCAGGTGAGCCAACATTTGGCGAGCAATCCTGATATCTTCATGTTGGCGCTGGAGCTCATCAGACATCGAGCCCAACATATAATATCTGGCCTTATTATCTTTGTCTATCCATTTTTCTAGAGATGCTCTCTATTCAGCGGATGGATGGGCTGGTAAGGTGGGAGGGTCCAGATCCAATACATGGGTTAACTTCTTAGAACCTAAAATGATTTTGTAGTTCTTGAGCCAATCTTTATAATTGGGTCCGGTCAGTCTATGTGTGTCCAGGATACGTGCTAATGGATTGGATGCAGACATTTTCTGTAGAGAGTCTATAGGGATAGACCGAATAGGATGCTAGGACTTTCACAGAAGATGTACATAGAGGAAGTACTAAAGAGGTTTAGTATGGAAAAACTCTAAGAGGGGATTAATACCCTTCAGACATGGTATTCATCTTTCCAAGAAGATGTGCCCTAGCACACCTGAGGAAATAGAAATGCATGAGCAAGATCCCTTATGCTTCTGCAATAGGGAGCCTCATGTATGCCATGCTATGTACACGACCTGATATAGCCCATGCTGTGAGTGTCACAAGCAGATATCAGTCAAATCCAGGTGAAGAACACTGGACTTCTGTGAAATGTATCCTTAAGTACTTGAGAAGAACTAAGGATATGATGTTGGTCTTTGGTAATGGAGAACTCCAAGTCCAGGGATACACAGACTCGGATTTCATGTCCGATATAGATGATCGAAAGTCGACATCTGGGAGTCTGTTTGTGTGCAATGGTGGTGCTGTCAGCTGGAAGAGTTCCAAGCAAACCATGATAGCAGATTCCACCATGGAAGCAGAATATATCGCTGCATCAGAGGCTGCGAAGGAAGCATTCTGGTATAAGAAGTTTGCTGCAGAAATTGGAGTAATGCCATCAGATGCCATTCCTCTATACTGCGACAACAATGGCGCCATAGCCCTTGCTAAGGAGCCGAGGTCTCACCAGAAATCCAAGCATATTGAGCGGCGATACCACCTCATCCGCGATTACCTCGAGAAGGGTTATGTCGAGGTCAAGAGAGTCAACTCCATAGATAATGTGGCAGACCCACTTACAAAGCCGTTGGGCCAGCAGAAGATCGAAGCCCACCTTGAGAAGATGGGACTTAGACTTGTAGCCAATTGGCTTTAGGACAAGTGGAAGATTGTTAGATATATGTGCCCTAGAAGCCAGAATTGGCTGACACTTGTAATACACTTCTAGGGGCAAAATTATAATTTTGACTATAATCAATAAAATGGGTTATTTTCTATCACATATGTGTATTTAGTGTCTGTGATACATCCTTTGAGTTAATGGTAATGATAATTCATATTTTCAAGAGTTGAAAATTTAAGACATGAATAATCATTATTAACTCATAAAATGCTCCCGACCATAGGATCATCACGAGGATGGTGATTGATCCGGAAGGTTGGTGTACAATCGCTTCTCTTTAGTAGATGAGTCTTGAGTCTACGGTGTGGAGACACCGGAGCGAGAGTACAGGTACTCGTTAGAGAACGAGGGCACTGAGCGTGACCACCTCGAGTAGTCATTAGGAAGTCTACCTTCTCGTCAATGACTGACTCGATGCTGCAGTAGTGTGTCTGGTTCTTTGACCTGAGGTGCATCGGCAGTTCACCTTGAGGGTGTTATAGTTTGACTACACCATTACTCGGTCTCCTAGCCATATCGGAATCCTGAGGTGTATGTTGGCTATAGCATGTTCATTGTAGGAACTGGATTGCATCAAGATGGAATCTATCTACCTCGGTGGTAGAGGAGCAGCCCTATGATGATCATGAGAATCAAGTCCAGAAGCCCATGGCCATGGCAGAGTGAAATAATAGAAAGAGTTTCTATTTAGATTTTCACATTCGGACTTGAATCGAATGATTACATCATATGACAGAAACTAGGGTTTGACGAGTTCACCTTAACCCTAATCTGATCGGGGCTCAAGATAGAAGAACTTAATCACACAGGTAGCTGCACCAAGAGGTTCGCATTCAGCTCTGATGGGTTGCCACCATATACTGCTAGGTGTCACTGGTGGATTTTGGGAGCAATTAGAATGATTTAGAGATGATCGATCATTCTAGCTGTTCGAATCAGAAGAGTTCTGATCCATCGAAAGGAGTTTCGATGATGTCGATGATAGAGATCATGACATATCCCATTACCATACAGAACTGAACCTAACTGGGTCACACAAACAAGGGTTTGAATCTGGTGATCATCAATTAAACTGATCCAGTTCAATTGATCTGAATGAGATTCAATTAGGTTCAAGAAAATCGTGCTAGCACTCGATTGAACCTAACGTTCTTCTTTTACTATCATAAATAGTTGTCCTGACTGAGCCAAAGGAGTTTGTGCTCAATCAGAGGCCTTCACTTGGTCTGACTAGAGCCTGTCCAGATCAAAAAAGGGTTGTCTTATTTTGTAAGATAATTTCTGCCATTTTTGGTCACCTGCCATTTCTCGTCCTTTGACTTTGGTCAAAAGTTGACCTTTGATTGGTCAAATGTTGACCATTGATATTTTGACTTCTATCCATGTGTCATGCACCTATTGGAGAGTTGGTGGGGGCTTGTCCCCCTACCAAAAACTAGCAAGGAGGAGGGCGCATGCCATGCA
The DNA here is from genome assembly GCA_006176705.1 of Cocos nucifera. NCBI lineage: Eukaryota > Viridiplantae > Streptophyta > Magnoliopsida > Arecales > Arecaceae > Cocos > Cocos nucifera. The sequence continues at coordinate 48,125 of QRFJ01006133.1, read as the reverse complement.
TACCTAGGATGGCGTGCGCCCAAGTTTAAGGCGCCCAAGAGTCCCTGTTGGACTGGGACTCCATCTCCTTTCTGGATTCTGATTAGACTCCTCCTAAGAACCAACTTTGACTGGTCTTAGGCACCATCTAAGGAGGAATCCAAGGGACTCTATTCCCACCAATCAGATTTAGATCTGATTTCACAAAAGATTGTGATTGGTTGGGAAGAGGAGGAGCTAGATCACGCATAGTCCATAAATAAGACCCAGCACCCAACTCAAAGAAGAGAAGAATAATTCTCCACACCCCAAGGCTGCCTCTCTCCTCCTCCTCCATTCCAAGACCACCTTCTCCCTCTCCTCTCCATGCCCAAAGAAGTTTGGGATCTTAGTTGGTGCAATCTAGATGAGAAAAAGGTGACAGAAAGCTAGAAGGCTACGCTGCTGCAAAGGACAACTACTGATCTTCGAAAGCTGTTTTGAAGATCCTCCAAATCAGATTCAGATCTAATTTTTGGAGATGTGATAGGAAAGAAGACGATCTCTAGATCCAGTTCGAGTGGATACCAGTAGAGGCCAGGCACTTGCGTGGTAAGATCCAGAACTTTTCGCTGCTTACAGGATCATCAATGGGTAATAGAATTACCCTACATCAAGATAAATTTAATTTAATTTAGTTTATTTATATTTTATTTTAATTATTAAAATAATAAAAATTAGATCTAAAATATTTCGAATCTAATTCAGATCAAAAAATTTTTTTTGAAATATATCTCTTGATTCAATCAAATCTGAACGAATCTGGTCCGAAAAATCAGAATTTTCCTTCATATTTATGATAAATATGATCTCTGTTGGCCTTTGGATCAAAGATGGTTATCATTTATCAATAAAAAAGATTATTTTGATATTATTATGAGTAATATTATAACAATGCATGGATAATAAAGAAATATTATTTAACATTTATACAATCTGTTAACTATAATGTGCACATTTAATAAACATCCAAGTTAGATTATGCCATGGATGTCTACATTTGGCATTATAGGCTTAGTCATCTTGACAAGAATAGGATAAATGGGTTAGCTTCAGAGAAAAACATTGACATCAATGATTGTGAATCATTGATAATCTGTGAGTCTTATCTTCTTAAAAAGATGACAAAGTCATCTTTTACTGAAAAAGATGAAGAAGCTGATAAAGTTCTAAGTCTCATACATAGTGATGTATGTGGACCTATGAACTTAAGAGCCAAAGAAAGATATTAATTTTTTATTATAGATGACCTATTTGGATATGGGTGCGTCTGGCTTGAATCATTTGAATTGTTCAAATGATTCAATAATAAAATAGAAGAACAAATTGAAATAGGTATTATAACTCTTCGATCAGATCAAAGAGGCGAATACTTATCCAATAAGTTTATGACATATTTAGGATAGAACAGGATTCTCTCTCAGTGAATTTTTTTCAGAACATAGTATATCTGAAAGAAAAAATTAAATTTTATAAGACATGGTTCAATCAATGATAGGGTTTACTTGTTTGCCTGATTCAGAATTGTGTTATTATGACTACTTGTTTTACTCTAAAAATATACCGAGTAAATCTACTGTAAATCTCCATATAGGATATGGATCGAGCATAGACCTAGACTCTCTCACTTTTGGGTTTGGAGTTGATTGGCCTATGTCAAAGATTTGCACATAGATAAACTTGAATCTTGGTCCAATAGGTGTTTAAGGATGATTAATTCTACTATGCTGAAGAACATAAGATTTACATCAGCAATAGGGTATTCCTTTTGGAAAGGAGTTTCTTAGATAAGGAACTGATGCCTATTAAGTTGAACTTAAAAAAAGTTTGACTGAAAGAAAAGAACTGATATAATCTAATAAACCTACAGAGTCGGATTTGATCAGATCAAATTTAGAGCCCATTAAAATGACATCTTTAAGAAAATTTGATTGAGTACTGCATTAGTCAGATAGATACTTTAGTATCTAGGTTTGGGATGGCGATCTTGTTGAGCTCGATCATAACAACAAGGATTCGATCACATATAGGGATGCAATGCAGTAGTCTGACTCTGAGAAGTGGCTTAGAGCTACATAAATCCAAATTGAAGTCCATAAAAATCATTAGTGTGTGGACACTAGATGATTCACCTGAAGAGATAAAATCTATTGGATGTGAATAGATTTTTAAAAGGATCAGTGTAGCACAGAAGGAAAGGTAAAGATCTGTAAAGCCCGTTTGGTTATTATCTCAGTTTTAGAACATACATTTTGAACGTATGTCTTTGTTATGAACAAAAATAAACCCTATATTTGTAAGTGAGCAAAATATTCTATAATGTTATTCCTTATGTTGTCTAGGGATGAAATTCTCTAAATTGAGAATGGCATTTCAGCATTGCAAGGAATAAAGGTTTGGTTATTATCTAATTTCTCCATGTCCAATATCAGATATGGTATACTCACTAATGGTAGTAAGTAGAAACTAGTTTGATCTATGTGAGAACCACTGGAAGATTGTACAAACAATCCTTAAGTATTTAGAAAATACTAAGGTTCAGTAACTCAAATATCGAAATACCGACTTAAAACATGTGAATGTTTTAATTTCAGTTAGAGCAAGATGACAATAAGAAAGTATCAGATCATACCCTAATTGTAGGAGCAATCTACTGGAAAGGTTCCAAGTAGGATACTGTAGCCTATTCAGTTAGTGATGTAGAGTATATCATGGCATATGATGCTACCATGTAAGCTATGTAGTTGTTGAGATTCATTAGCAGGTTAGGAGTGGCACCCTCCACTGATGGTCCAGTCCTATCATAGCACTAGACCCATAGCTCAAGCTAAAGAACTGAACGACTAGCATATTCTGCATCACTACCATATTTGATTTTAGATCAGGGTGATGTCAATTTTTGGAAGATCGATGAAAATGGAGAACTTAACCGATCCATTTGCTAAGGCCTCGAAACTAAGGAGTTCTACGAACTCAAGTGGAAGATAGAATATTTGATATCATTCTAATTGGCTTTAGTCCAAGTGAAAGTTGTTGGAAAATGTGTCCTAAATCCAATCATCTAAGTGGTAGATGATTGGAATTAGTATGTGAATTATCTAATAATAATAGTTATTTGGCTGGTTCATCATAAAAGTTCTATCTTCCTTAAATGAACTCCTAAATTATGATGAAGTTCTTAGAACCATAATCAATCAATAAAGAAGAATTTATCGGATGGTTCTTAAACTATTCATGATCAAATGATAAGTTATTAACAAGGATGATAACTTATCGAGTGTAAGTCACTGTATGCCATATGCATTAGTTATCCTTATAATCAAGTGGTGTGGAGATACTGGTATGGCATCTAGATGAGATGTAGGAGTACATCTGCACTAAACGTGATCAATGTAGTACTCTATTGTCAAGAGTATCTAGCTAAGGCTAATGGATATAAGTGTCCCTCCGACCTAAGATCACCATGGTGACTTGCAAGTAACTCACTGTACTTTGGTGCCGAACTATCTGTATTTCTAATATAGTTTTAAAAGATTTTTGGATACAGTAAAGTACTTATGAAGTCTGTGTGTGAGTCAAGATGGAATTGATCACTCCTGATTAACTTCAGAAAGAGAATGGCTCATTGTGTTTCTATTTAGCAAAATCTAGGCTTGGATAATCCTTATGAGGAGTCATGGGATTTGCAAAATTTTGAAATACAATAGAGATGACTTGTATGAGTGTTGACAACATACTCGAAGTCATCTTAGGCATTATTGGTTAATGAAATAAATTATATGGTAACCATGGGCTAGGGTTCTAAGAATGTTGCTTTGCATACATTCGACCTATCCGAACGTCGGAAATCATTGCTAGATGGTTACTTTGATTGGTACAAAAATTGGTTCCTATGCTACCAGCTTAGATTCAAACCTATAGGATCACACACATAAGAGGTTATAACCTAATCAGATGGTTAATCGATGATTGAGAATCATTTTAAGGTCAAACATTCAATGCGATTGATGTTTGACCTATGCAAGTATTATAGGAGGATCGATTAGCAATTGGATTGCTAATTAGCTCAATCTGATTGAGCAATCAGGCTGAGATCAAGTGTAACTGAATTAGATTCAATTAAAATTAGTTTGGACTTAATTAGATTAAGTCTAATTAATTTATTGGATAAGCCAATTGCAAGAAAGAACAAGTCCCTATTCGACCAGGACTTGAGTCCAACTAATTTCTAATTTAATTAAAAATTAAATTAGATTTAAATATGATTTAAATATAATTTAATTAGGCTTATAATTAGATTAGGATAGCCTATTGATTAGGTTGACCCAAATCTAATTAGAATAGGTTTTAATTTTGTTTAACCTATTCGATTTAAGAGGATCCTAGTTAGACTAGGATTCCTCTTTCCTTGCGCTAAATAATCTCCATGCCTACAAATTAATTCTAAAAATTTTTTACGTGATTTTCCATGCCTAAGATAGCTTTTCCACACCCCATAATTTCAGGTTTTGGATATATATTTGACTTGGTCAAATATGAAAGTTAGTTTGACTGAGTCAAACTAAATTAGAGTTCTAATTTGTTAAAACTCTCCTCCTCCTCTCTCTATGGAAATAAACCCACGCCCACCTTTCATTTTTTGTTTCCCTTTTTCCTAGGTTTGTGCATGGTTTCCAAGTCTCACATAGAAAAAAAAGGGGAAGGGGCATCCAAGAGTGGGATGTCCCATTATTTCTATGTTTGACTAGATCATTTGACCTAGTCTCCCTTATTTTCTGGCACTTCCTTTTAGATAGGAGGAGGGCATCAAAAACTCTAGGTTTTCCATGGCAAAAAGAAGAGAAAGAGAGGTCTCAGCATGGAGTTTGAAGTACCCACTTCTTTGGAGAAAGAGGTTTCATTAGGACATGAAAATTTCATGTCCTGATGAAGACAAAGGTAAGAGAATATTGTTTTCTCTTATAATTTTTCTTTCATGTTATTTTCTTCTTTTACTTATATAATTTTTATATGATAAAAATCTATAAGAGAGAGAGAAGAGGGAGTGGGAAGGATTCTCTAAGGAGTTGGGGCATGCTAATCTTTTCGGACATGATTTGATCATATCCTGATGAGACAAAAGTGAAGAGAAAATAGTCTTCTCTTAGGATTCTTTTGAGAATCCTTTTCTTCTTAATTTATGTATGATTTTTCTATGAGAAAAATTAGAGAAGAAGAGATCTGAAAGCATAAAAATATCCTAGAGCAGAAGGTCTCCTCTTATCCAGGTATGAAGATCCATTTAGGATATTAATGGTTGATGTCCCGTTGATGTCTTGAAAAAAGAAGATGTGTCTTTCTTAGGATCTTTCTTAACTATTTAATTTTTGAATTTTGAAAGATCCAAAGGTTAGATTTCTCCCTTATTCCTCTACTTGTTCTTCATCTCTTGGAGTATCCAAGAGATTCAAAAAATAAATTTTAGATTAACCATCCGGAGGGATCCACGAGAAGCTAACACTCCAAGCGGATTTTCATTCGATGAACCTTCGATTTTATTGCAGTCTCATGTGGATCACCTGTAGAGACTGAACACATGTGCAGCTCCAAAGACAACAACAAAAATCAATCATGGAGTTCTCAACCTAAACAAATGTAAGCGATTTGATCTCTTCTCTCATCTGGATGCAATCTAGGTTTTAAATCTAGAATCATTCTAGATCTAGGGTATTGATTTGATCAATACCAAATCTTTTATTTTCTGATTTAAGATGTAATATGATATGTTATAGGTTCTAGATATAGGGTTTAGTAATTAGATTACATGTATTTATAGATTAAATAGTTTAATTTACAACTTTCATTGCGTTATATTTCAAAAAAACTTTGAAATTCATGCATGAAATCCTACTTATTTTCTAACAAACAAAAGGTTAGAGACTAACCCAAATTAGGTAGAGTGCTTCTACTATTAGAAGCATGGTCATAGGAAGAAGTATTGTCATGAATATCTTGCTTTCCTTGATCTCGATAGGTTGAACAAGAGAAAAGAGCAAAGAGTTGCTCAACAAGGATGTTATATGATAACATCTTGTAATTTTTCTGTATGTAATTCTACTACCTAGGTATTGGATACTGGTAGTTTTATGCAGTTATTGCAAGGACTACAAGTAGAAAGTTTAAAAATGATGAGAGATTCCTAAATGTTGGGGATGCAAGTCTTGTTTCAATCCTAGCTTTAGAAATTATTGACCTCATTTTCAATAAAAATGTTATCATTTTGAGTGATTGTCATAATTATCCATTATTTATGATAAATATGATCTTTATTTGCCTTTTGGCTAGAGATGATCATCATTTTTCTATAAAGAAAGATTATTGTAATATTATTATGAATAATGTTATAATAATACATGAACAATAAAGAAATGGCATATAATATTTACACAGCCTATTAAGTATAACATACACATTTAATAAAAACTTAAGTTAGATAATATCATGGATGTCTATCTTTGGCATTATAGGCTTAGTCATATTAATAAGAATAGGATAAATGGATTAGCTTAAGAGAAAAATCTCAACATCAATGATTATGAATCATTAACAACCTATGAGTCTTGTCTTCTTGGAAAGATAACAAAGTTATCTTTTATTGAAAATGATAAAACAATCGGTGAAGTTCTAAGTCTCATACATAGCGATGTATGTATACCTATGAACTCAAGTGCCCATGAAGGATATCAATATTTCATTATATTTATAGATGATCTATCTAGCGATGGGTGCGTCTAGCTTGAATTATTTAAAATGTTCAAATAATTTCATAATGAAGAAGAGAAACAAACTAGAAAAGATATTAGAACTCTTTGATCAGATCGAGGAGGTGAATATCTATTCATTGAATTTTTTTGACATATCTAGGAGAGAATGTGATTCTCTCATAATGAACTCCTTCCGAGACACCACAACCTAATGGTGTAATAGTAAGGAGAAATCAAACTTTATTAAACATGGTTCGATCCATTATGGGGTTTATTAGTCTACCTTTTTTTTTAGGATTATGCTCTTGAGACTACTTATTTTACTCTAAAAAATATTCTGAGTAAATCTATTGCAAAGACTCCATATGAGATATGGATCAGATGTAGGCCTAAACTATCTCACATTTGGATTTGGGGTTGTCTAGCCTACATAAAATATTTGCACACAGATAAACTTTGACTCCAGTCTGATAGGTGTTTATTTATAGGGTACCCTAAGAAAACTAAGAATTATTACTTCTACCATGCTGAAGAACATAAGATGTTCCTCGGTAGTAGGACATTCCTTTTGAGAAAAGAGTTTCTTAGAGAAAGGAACTGATGCCTAAAAAGTTAAACTTGGAGAAGTTCGACCAGTAGAAGAACCAACATAATCTAGTAAAACTATAGAACTAGATTTGATTTGATCAAATCCGGAGCCTACTAAAAAGGCAACTTTAAGGAGATCCGATAGAGTACCACATTAGCTGGACAGATACTTCAGTTTCTAGGTCTGAGATAGGATCCTGCTGAGCTCGATGAGAACAACAAGGATTCGATCATCCATGAGTGCAATGCAAAGGTCTAACTTTGGAAAGTGTCTTGAAGCCACAAAATCCAAATTAGAGTTCATAAAGATCAATAGTATGTGGACACTAGTTGATCCACCTAAAGGAATAAAATCCACTGAATGCAAATGAATTTTCAAAAGGATCATAGTAGCATAGACGGGAAGGTAGAGACCTATAAAGCCCATTTGGCTATCATCTCAAAATTGGAAAATACGTTTTAAATGTATGTCTTTATTATGAACAAAGAGGAACCCTGCATTTATAAGTGGGCAAAAGGTTCTGTGGTGTTATTTCTTGTGTTGTCTATGGATGATATTCTGTTAATCAGGAATGGCATTCCAGCATTACAAGAAATAAAAATTTAGTTGTCATCTTATTTCTCTATGTATGAGACCAGATATGATATACTCACTAGAGGTAACGAGAAGATACTAGTCTAATCTAGGTGAGAACCACTAGAATATTGTATAGATAATCCTTAAGTATTTGAGAAATACTAAGATCCAGTGACTCATATATGGAGAAACTAACTTAAAACTTATGATATATTTTGATTTCAATTTTTATTCAAATCAAGATGACAACAGGAGAGTGTCAGGTTACAAATATATCCTAATTGGAGGAGCAATCTGCTAAAAAAATTTCAAACAGAATACTGTAGCCTATTCTATTAGTGATGTAGAGTACATAGTGGCATTTGATACCATCATGTAGGCTGTGTGGTAGCATAAGTTCATTAGTAAGTTGGAAGAGGCACCCTCCATCAATGGTCCAGTCGTAATGTAGCACTGGAGCCATAGCTCAGACTAAAGAACCAAAGGTACACTACAGGACCAGCATACTCTGCATCGTTATTATCTTTGATTTTAGATCAGGATGACATCGATCTTTAGAAGATCGATGGAAAAGGAGAACTTGAATGTTCCATTTGCTAAAGCCTCGGAACTAAGGAGTTCTACGAGCTCAAGTGGAAGATAGGATTTTTAATATTATTTTGATTGGCTTAAGTCCAAGTGGGAGTTATAAGAAAATGTGTTCTAAAGCCAATAATCAAAGTTATAGATGATTGAAATTAGTATATAAATTATCAAATAATAATAGTTATTTGGCTTAAGTTCTATCTTTCTTAAATAAACTCCTAAGTTATGATGAAGTTTTTAGAACCACAATCAATAAAAAAGGATTTATTGGATGATTCTTAAATTTATTTACAACCAAATGATAAGTTATTAATAAGGATGAGAACTTATCAAGTATAGGTCGGTGGATGTCATATGCATTGGTTGTCCTCGTAACCAAGAGGTGTGGAGATATTGGTATGACATGCATGTGAGATGTAGAAGTATATTTGCACTGAACATGATCAATATAGCACTCTTCTATCATAAGTAGCTAGCTAAGATCAATGGATATAAGTATCCCTTCAATCAAAGATCATCATAGTGACTGGTAAGCAATTCACTATACTTTAGTGCCAAACTACCTATATTTCTAATATAGGATCGAAAGACTTTTGGATACAGTCAAATACTTGTAGAGTTGGTGTGTGAGTCAAGATGGGATTGACCACTCCTGATTAACTTTAGGAATCAAATATCTCGCTGTGTTTTAATTTAGCAAAACCTAGACCTGGGTAATCCTTGTAAGAAGTTACAGGATTTGCAAAATTTTGAGATACAATATGGATGGCTTGTATGAGTGTTGATAGCTAACTCAAAGTTATCTTGAACATTATTGATCAAAGAGATTAATTATATAGTAATTATAGGCCAGTATTCTAAGAATGTTGCTTTGCATACATTCAACATATCCGGATATCGGGTATCACTACTAGATGATCATTTTGATTGATACAAAAATTGGTTCCTATGCTACCGACTTAAGTTCAAATCTATGGGGTCACATACATTAAAGATTGTTATCTAATCGAATGGTTGATTGACGATTGAGAATCATTAGTGATCAAATCATCAATGCAATTGATGATCGATCAAGTGCAAGTATTGCAGGAGGATTGATTAGCAATTGGATTGCTAATTAGCTCAATTTGATTAAGCAATCAGGCTAAGATCTAGTCTAATTAAATTAGATTCAATTAGAATTAGTTTGGACTTAATTGGATCAAGTTCAATTGGATTATTGGAAAAGCCAGTTGCATGAAAAAATAAGTCCTTATTTAATTAGGACTTGAATGCACCTAATTTTTTTATTTGATTAAACATTAAATTAAATTTAAATATGATTTAATTAATCTAATTTAATTAGGCTCCTAGTTGAACTAGGATCATCCTTAATTAGGTGGCCTTAATCCTAATTCATTGGTCTTAGTAAAATAGGTTTGATCTAGTCTAGTTGGAGAAGTCCCTATTGGACTGAGACTCTCCCACCTTCCTTGTACCATGCCTATTTTTCCACACTGATTTTGCTCCATTATTTGCATGAGATTTCTCATGCCAATAAGAAGTCCCACACCCCTTCACTTGGTGGTTTTGGAAATAAGTTTGAATTGTTCAAACTTGGAAAGAGGTTTGACCTAGGATTCCTTTTGAAAGAGTTTCAAAATACCAAAACATCTCCTCTCTCTTTTAGAAGATTTCCCCATGTCTAGCTAATTTTTGTTCACCTTTTTTTTATTTTATATTTGTGCATGGATTTCAGAGGGCTCACACCATTTTTTTAGGGGGTGGCATCCAAGAGTTGGATGCCGCCTAAAATTCCTCCCTTGTTTCCTTACAAGACTAGGTGTTTGACCGAGTCTTAGCTTCTTAAGGTGGTGCCTATTTTTTATGAACTTTGGGCATGTTAAGGGAGGAAGTTTTCTATGAACAAATTTTGAAGAGGTGAATCCTCTTGAACCAAAAATTATGGGAGGGGGCGTCCAAGAGTTGGATGCCCCAAGGACTCTATCAATTAGAGTCCAAAACCTTTAAAACACCTTAACCACCTTCCTTAATTTGTGGTGCATAGTTTAAAGAGATTATGGGCATAAGAAATCTGGTGAGTTCCATGCAAAATAGAGAGAGAAAAGAGGAGAGGGCATTAGCAGTTTTGTGAGCCATCTATCTTAGAGAAAAGGATTTCTTTAGGACGTGAAATGTTCATATCCTGTTGAGAAGAAAGCAAGAGAGAAGATTATCTTCTCTAGGATTTCTTTGTAAACCTTTTCTTATCTAAATTTTGAGTGAATTGTTTCTTAGAGAATTAGAGAAAGAAGGCATGAGAAAGTGGTGAGGAGAGGGTCTCCTCTTGTTGGGGCATGAGTTCTTCTTTAGGACAAACCTAGGGTTTGTCCTGGTGAGAGAAAAATTATAGAGAGGAAAGGTTGATCTCTAGATTTTATTATTTTTCTTTTGCTCTTATTTTGAGCAAAATAAAAGAGAAGCATATCCTAATCCTCCTCTAGTTCTTCATCTCTTGGAGGGTCCAAGAGATCTGAAGAAATCTTTACAGATCGACCATCATGAGGGATCCGCGAAAAGCTAGCACTTCGAGCAGATCTTCATTCGACGAACCTTCGATCTATATAGCGATCTCATATGGACAATCTATAGAGATCGAACGTACTGTGCGGCTCTAAGAAATAAGGACAAGGATGATTTTTATTTACGACATTCTCAATCCACACAAAGGTAAGAGATCTGATCTCTTATCTGACCTAGATGCAATCTAGGATTTCTAGAATTGTTCTAGATCTAGGGTATTGATATGATCAATACCAACCCAATTTATTTTTTATATTTATTTATACATCATGATATATTATAGATCTTAGATATAGGGTTTAGTAATTAGATCACATATATAAATAGATTAAATAGTTTAATCTATGTCTTCCGCTGAATCTAGTTTCGAAAAAATTTTGAAATGTATGCATGAAACCCTTCATGTTTTTCCAACATTAGAGACCAAATTTGGGTGCACCATGTTTAGAGAAACATTGGATAAGAGTTGTCTATGCATTGGCTGACCCATCATCAATAACTATTAGATGAGGTGGTGAGCCAATTGGTGGGACCGCACCATCCACTAAAAGTCTTTGATCATGGAGATTTTCGCATCTCTACCTAGAGAGTGTTGGGATCCAAGAAAATTATGGGAGCCTAAATTTATTTAAAAATAAAACTCCTAAATAAATTGATCAAGTCAATTACAAGTCTAACTAAAATCTTTGACTCTTTACAGGAAAATGTCTGCATCAAACCTCCTAGCCCGAATCCTAGATACCCATCGATTGAACGAACCCAATTAGAAGGATTGGCTAAGAAACTTGAAAATAGTTTTAAGTTTCGAAAAGCTAACATATATATTGGATTAGGAACTTCCAACTATTCTAGCCCATCCAACTACTGATCAGAGAGCATCTTATGATAAGTGGCTAGATAATGATAACAAGATCAGGTGCTAAGTGTTGGGCTCAATGTTTGATGAGTTGCAGTGCCAAAACAAGGACATTAGGTATTGGCTCACCTACAAGAGTTGTATGATGAAAAGAGTCATACAGCATGCTATCAAGTCTAGAAGGATCTACAGATTGATGTGATCTTGTGATCCTTGACTAATTCATATGGGTAGTTCATCATGGACTTCTATATGAATAAGTTCCAGTGCACCTTGGCTGAATTAATGAACATGCTGATTACTATTGAGCAAACTTTGAAGAGTTCAAAGACCTCAGTTCTGGCTATGGAGCAGACTTTTTCTAAGAGAAAATCTTCTGAAAAGAAGAAGAAGTCTGTGAAGAAGCAAAAACCTGATAGAAAGAAGAAGAAGGACGAGTCAAAAAAAAAGGTCGCAGGGAAGGAAAAATGTTTTCGCTGCAACTCTAATGGTCATTGGAAGTAAAACTACCCTACATACCTGGCCAGCCTAAAGAACAAGAAAGGAGGACCTTTTGAAGGTATGCTTGTCATTGAGACTAATCTAACGATTTTTTCTACATCCAGTTGGGTGATTGACTTTAGTTCTAGTGCTCATTTTTGCACTTCTATGCAGTGTCTTGAGGATAGCAGGAGGTTAAGGGAAGGCGAGATGATCCTATGCATTAAAAATGGAGCAAGAGTAGTTATTGTAGCCATGGAAACCTATCATCTTTGATTACTATCTGAAAGTCTTTTAGCTCTTAGAGATTATTATTTTGTATCTGCTGCGAGCAGAAATTTGATGTTTAGCACAAGAAAATAATATAATTAGTTTCTTTAAGAACCACTGTACTATTCTTTTTGAAAGAAATAAAATTGCAAGTAGTTTCTTAATTAAGAACCTCTATTAGTTATATGTAGATGTTTCTATTTATAATATCAAGCAAAACATGAATGCCATAAGAATGAAATGATCTAGAGATAGTATTAATATAAGATATCTATGGCACTTTAGGCTAGATTATATAGTCGAAGATAGGATTAACAAATTAGAGAAATCCAGACTAATGGATCTGTTGACTTTTGAGTCATATCTAATTTATGAGTTATGCCTTTAAGGCAAAATGATCAAGCTACCCATTGTGGAACATGGGGAAAGGATCATAGACCTACTTGCCCTGGTACATATAGATATATATAGACCATTCGATTATCGGCCAAAGGCAATTTTATCTAATTCATTATCTTTATCGATGATCTATCTCGGTATGGGTATGTATACCTGATACGACACAAGTCTGAAACCTTTGAAAAGTTCAAGAAATTTAGACATGAAGTGAAAATGCAAACCCAAAAGTTTGTTAAGGTTCTTCGATTAGATCAAGGAGGTGAATACTTTAGCCAAAAATTCTTGTTTATCTCAAGAAAAATGGCATAGTCTCATAATGGACTCCACCTAGAATGCCTCAACTCAATGATGTTTTAGAATGAAAAAACTTGCAAGCTCAGAAGTGGCACTCCTAAGTCTTTAAAATGTGAGAAGAAAGGTCATGAAAAGATGGGAGAAAGCTAGAGAATAGATCAGCCTAGATAAGTGTGGTATAGAAACTTAGCCAGCTCATCCTGAGATTGGGTCGACTAAGTTAGAAACTGGACCAGCACAATCTTAGACTGGGTTAGCTATGTCTCAAAGAAAATCTAGATATAAAGTAGTATTTTTAAAACTACTACCATGATACACAACTGGGTTGGCTTAGTCTCAGATTGAGTTGATCGAGTCGTAGGTTAGCTAGCCTAGTGTCGCGAGATTAGTTTTGTGTATATGCATTGTTTGGATTTGAGAGAGTTTTTCTATGAACTTGAGGCTTGACCCTTTTATAAAGTATTTATACTAAAAATAGGTCAAGATTGTAACATGCTGAAATTATATTGAATAAAGCTCTTTTCTCATAGAAAACTCTTCTTCTTCTTCTTCTTCTTCTTTATTCCTTGAATCCATTGATCGTGCTTCTATGTAAATCTCTAGGAGAAGTTCATTCCTTATTGCTTGACTAATCACCAGTGGCCATGCCGGTCTGTGTGAGGAGATCTTATTTCTCCAACAATTGGGATCAGAGTGCTGTTGCATGGAAGGAAGGAAGACACCTAGGATTTCTACATTCAAAATTTGTTGCACTAGATTTTATCCTAAAATCTTCTTATTTTCTTCATGGTTATCTCTAGATTGAGGCAGAGAGTTGTTATATGAAGGAAAGAAGATATAGAAGGTTGGAAGGAGGATCTAGATGTTAGATGTGTGCCCTAGAAGCCAGATTGGCTAAATACTTATAATACACTTCTAAGAGCAATTTTATAATTTTGATTACAAATTAATAAAATGATTATTTTTTATCATAGTGTGTATATTTAAAGTATTTGTGATACATCCTATGAGTTAATGGTAATGAGAATTCATATTTTTAGGAGTTGAAAATTTAAGACATGAATTTTCATAATTAACTCATAAATTGCTCCTGACCATAGGACTATCACGAGGATAGTGATCGATCCAGAAGGTTAGTGTATGATCACTTTCTTAGGATAAATAAGTCTTGAGTCTATGGTGTGGAGACATCGAAGCGAGAGTACAGATACTCATTAGAGAATGAGGGCACTGAGCGTAACCACCTCGAGTAGTCATAAGAGAGTCTACCTTATTATCGATGACTGGCTCAATGCTGTAGTAGTGTATCTATTTCTTTGATCTGAGGTGCATCGATAGTTCACCTCGAGGGTGTTATAGTTTGACTACATCATAACTCAATCTCCAAGTCATTCCAAATTCTGAGGTGTATGTTGGCTATAGCATGTTCATTATAGAAATTGGATGTCACCAATAGGAGATCTATCTATCTCGATAGATGAGGAGTAACCCTATGATGATCATGAGATTGAGTTTATAAGCCCATGGCCATGGTAGTGTGAAGATGATAGAAAGAGTTTCTATTAGGTTTTCGTATCGGACTCGAATGGAATGATTAATTCATATGATGGATATTCGGTTTGACGAGTTCACCTTAACCCTAATCCTATTGGAACTCAAGATTGAAGAATCTAATCACACAGGTAGTTATACTGAGAGGTTCACTTTTAGTTCTGATGGATTGCCACCATATACTACTAGGTGTTACTGATGGATTTTAGGAGCAATTAGAATGATCTTAATAATCGATGATTTTAATTGGGTGAATCAGAAAAGTTCTGATCCATTAAAAGGTATTTCGATGATGTCGATGATAGAGATCATGACATATCCTATTACCATACAGAACTGAATCTAGCTGAATCATACAAATAAGAGTTTGGATCTGGATGTGATCAATTAAGCTTACTTAGTTTGATTGATTTCGATTAGATCCAATCGGGTTCAAGAAAATCATGCTAGCACACAATTAAGCTTGACATTCTCCTTCTGTTTTTTTTTTGATCTATATCTATTGAGTCAAATTTGATTTAACTCATCTCTAGACTGTAAATAGGTTTATTTTCATCTAGTTGGAACTTGTCCAGGTCAAATTAATTTTAGAAATAAATCCATTCTAAAATACAATTGGACTAGGGTTGAGGGTCATAGGATCAGAGCCTTCTAGAAAGTTTTTTAGTAATTATATTTCTTTTATTTTTGATATGTGAT
This sequence comes from Cocos nucifera, assembly GCA_006176705.1. NCBI lineage: Eukaryota > Viridiplantae > Streptophyta > Magnoliopsida > Arecales > Arecaceae > Cocos > Cocos nucifera. The sequence continues at coordinate 32,503 of QRFJ01006133.1, read as the reverse complement.
AGGGGTCAAGTCATACTTTGGGTGTGCCAAATTTGATGATTTTTGGAGGTGCCTAGATTAGGTTAAGATAGAGTTTGATTTGGATCAAACTCTTGAGGGAAGAATCCTAGGCACCCTGGACTCTTCCTTATCCCTTCATGCTGCCACCTTTGGAGATGTTTTTGGTTGACCAAACTTGATAGAAATCAGGTTGGGGCCATGGGCTATCAGCTCTAGAGTCCTAAGTTATCACGCAATTTGATTGCTTGATGAAATGGGACTCTAAGTTGGTGCAGGAGTCTATTTAAAGACCCTACGCCCTAGGGCTTTAATCCTTTGATCACCATGCCCATATGCTACCACCATAAACCTCCTCCATGCCCCATCTAGAACTCCTCCCTCTCTTCTCCATGTCCATACCAAAGTTGGTGAGGTTTCAGCTGTCAAAAGTTGAGAAAAGTTGGAGATAAAATAAGATAGGGCGATCTAGATCAAGAGACAGGGTGCTGCCTTCAAAGTTTATTTGAAGGCTTCACATATCAGATCTAGATCTAATCTTTTGAGATTAGATCCACAAGGAGAGCACATCTAGATCCAATTTGAGTAGACTCTAGTAGAGGCTAGGCAATTACATGGCTCCATCTAGAACCCCGAGTGACAACAGATCATCGGCAGGATAAAAGCTGTTTATACAACCAAGGTAAGAAAATTAAATCAGATTTAATTTTAATTTTTAGTTTTAATATCAGATCTATAGGATCAGATCTGATTAGAATTTTTAAATTTTTTTTAAAAATATTTCTTTAGATCTAATCAGATCTGAACGATTCTGTGATGAAAAATAGGATTTTTCCTTCAACTAGTATCAGAGCTGCATTAGCAGTTCTTCAGATCTATTTTAGATCTAATTTTATTTTTATTTATATTTTAATATTAAAATATTTTAGATATCACTTTAGATGTGATTAAATCTAAAATTAAAAAATTAAACATTAAATAATTTAGATTTATAGTGTATGAGATGTATGACTAGACTAGGTATAGAATAGTTCTATTTGTACTCTAGTATAATCATATTTTTAATTTGATTAAATATAATTTTAGTCTATTTAATTTATATTTTTTTAATATTATAAATATTTTAATTATATCTAAAAAATAAAAAAATATAATTTTTTAATTTTTAATTTATTCATATGAGATGAAAGATGCATACTTAAACTAGTTGTAGAATAGTTCTATGAACTATCTAGAATAATTTTATTTTGATGTGATTAATTTAAATTTTATTTTTTAGATATTATATGTGATATATCAGATCTGAAAGCATACATATTTAATTAAATTATGATACATAAGATATATTCAAGGCATGTATAGGTCAGATCATTAATTGTATATGCGATATATGACTTAGATCTAACTTATTTTGTAGTAGAAAATATATTTCTAATTAAGGCATTCTCCTTGATCGTCCGATCATAAGAACAAAGTAAGGTTTAAAAGCTCTCTCCTTTCATTTGATGGGATGTTCTTATGGCGTGTAGGGGTGCTGCGTGTTTGTCTTTAATCAAAAATTAGAACTTATTTTTTGATAAAATCCTAGATCCTAAAATTCTAGGATTTTGATATATATTTTGTTTATGAACCTAAACTTAATTAAGAATTAAGATTATGAAATTAATTAGATCTAAAAATTAAGAATTTTTAGATCTAAAACACCTTCATAAAATTGGATTTGATCTTGGGTAGCTCAATTAGGTCTAGCGGTTGATCAAACTGAATCAAGCGTTGGTTAGGTGGGATCGAGTGTGCTTAGAATTGACCAACCCAATAAGATTAAGTTTGGGTCAAGGTCAACTCACAGTCACATGTGGTTGATCAAGTCAAGACCTAATTTGGCTCTATGGTTCGAGCCTAGATTGTAGGCTAATTTGATTGATTCTGATATAATAATTTGGTATCTAAGATAAGTCTGGCAGATACAATCGATTGGTTTTTAATTGGGAGCTACTCAATCTGAATGCATTCTTATCGAGTTAATAGCATATCCCTTCCATCAATCTTACTTACCTAGCCATTTATGTCGATCCAGTTCTGATTAGAGGTGGCTGACAATTTGAGCTAACCCATGCCACTAGGTTAGTCATAATTGTTATGACTAAGTCAAGTCAAGTTTAAAGATATCTGAATCAAATCTTTCTAAGAAAATATTAAGTCATAGGTCTTCTTCCACCATTGTAGATGTGCGGGCCCTTCCCGGGTTTGATTAATCTCGACTAGATACAGTGGTTCAATTGCATAGAAAAGATGCAACTATGTCTATTAGGCATTGGATGCTATGGGTTGGAGGATGGGTTGGGCTCAATATTTTGGATATGATGATGGACCCAATCAAAAATTCAATTTGTGTAAATGATAGATCTGACTTAACTAAGAAGTAGAGCAATATTCCAGGCATGATGAGCTTCATGAATTAAAGATCAGATTTGGATGCACCATGATTAGAGAATCATTGGATAAGAGTTGTCAACTCATTAGTTGACCCATCATCAATAACTGTTAGGTGAGGTGATGAGCCAGTCGGTGACACTGCACCACCCACTAGAAATTAATTGATCATGGAGATTTTTGCATCTCTGCCAAAGGAGTGTAGGAATTCGAATAAATAGTGGGAGCCTAATATGTTTAAAAATGAAACTCCTAAATAAATTGGTTAAGTCTAATTATAAAATCTAACTAGAAACTTTGACTCTCTAAAGAAAAAATATCGGCGTCTAATCCACTAGCTCGTATCCTAGGCACCCATAGATTGACCAGATCCAACTACAAGGATTGGCTTCGAAACTTCAAAATTATTTTATGTTCCAAGAAATTGACTCATGTGTTGGAACAGAATCCTCCCACTTTACCAGCCCATCCATCTGCTGAGCAAAGAGCATATATGAAAAAATGGATGGATGAAGATAATAAAGTCAGGTATTACATGTTGGGCTTGATGTCTAATGAGCTTCAATGCCAACATAAAGACATAAAGACTAGCCATTAAATATTGGCTCACCTACAAGAGTTGTTTGGTGAACAGAGTCGCATAGCCAAATATCAGGTCACTAGGAGACTCTTTAAAGCTTAGATGCATGATGGGTAATCGATCCAAGATCATTGTCTGATGATGATCAAAGACTTAGAAGAGCTTGAGAAGCTCGATGTCAAGTTATATCAGGATCTATAAATTGATATAATTCTACAGTCCATGACTGATGAATATGGGTAGTTCATCATAAACTACCATATGCATAAACTGCAAAATATCTTGACTGAGTTTATGAACATGTTGGTCACTGCTGAGCATTTCATGAAATATTTTAAAAGCTCAATACTTGCTGTGGAGTGAACTTCTTCTAAGAGAAAGTATTTTGGAAAGAAGAAGAAGATCGTGAAGAAGCAGAAGATGAAAGGTGGAAAGAAGAAGAAGGTAGAGCCAAAGAAGAAGACCGTTGATAGAAAAAAATACTTTCATTATAAGATAGATGACCACTGAAAGTGGAACTATCCTCTATACCTGGCTAGCCTAAAGAACAATAAGGAGGCAGATCCTTCTGGAGGTATGCTCATTATAGAATCTAATCTTATAGTTTTTTCTACATCCAGTTGGATGCTTGACTCTAGTTCGAGTGCTCACTTGTGCACTTCTATGCAGGATCTTGAGGAGAGCAGGAGACTGAGGGATGGTGAGATGATCCTGCATGTTAAAAATGGAGCAAGAGTTGCTACTGTGGTCATGGAAATCTATCCTCTTTAACTACCGTCAGGATTAGATTTAGTACTTAGGAACTATTTTTATGTGCCTATGGCAAGCAGAAATTTGATTTCTATTTCATGTTTAGCACAGAAAAGCTATGTAATTAGTTTTCTTAAGAGCCATTGTAATATTCTTTTTGAAAAAAATAAAATTACAAGTGATTTTCTTATAAATAATCTCTATCAGTTATATATTAATGTTTCTATTTTCAATGTCGAGCAAAACATGAATGCTATAGGATCAAAGTGACCTTGGGATAGTCGAAATGATAGGTACCTTTTATGCTAGGTCATATAGTGAAAGACATGATTAACAAATTAGAGAAATTTGGGCTATTGAGTCCGTTGACTTTCGAGTCATATCCAATTTGTAAATCATGCCTTCATGGTAAAATGATCAAGCTTCCTTTTATAGGATATGGAAAAAGGGCCATAGACCTACTTGCCCTAGTACACACAGACATGTGCGGTCAATTTGATGTGCTGGTCAGGGGCAATTATATCTACTTCATCATCTTTATCGATGATTTATCTCGGTACAGGTATGTGTATTTGACGTGACATAAGTCTGAAGCCTTTGAAAAGTTTAAGAAATTCAGTCTTGGAGTAGAAAAATAAATCAAAAAATTTATTAAGATTCTTTAATCAAATCGAGGAGGTAAATACTTTAGTCAAAAATTCTTAGACTATCTCAAACATAATGGCATAGTCTCATAACGGACTCCACCTACAACAGCTCAACCCAACAAGTTTTTAGAATGGAGAAATTGGATTCTATTAGATATGGATCGATCCATGATGAGCTTCACGGACCTTTCTGATTTTCTTTGGAGACATAGTCTAATGATCGTAATATATTTATCAAATAGGATTTCCTCTAAAACCATTCGTATCACACCGTATGAGATATGGCATGGTAAGAAACTAAGGCTAAGTCACCTCAAAATTTAGGATTGTCTAGCTTATGTCAAGAGACAGCAGGCGGACAAGTTAGAATCTAGATCCTTTAAAGCTTGATTCATTGGATATCCTAAAGAGTTATTAGGATATTATTTCTATTCTCCAAAAGATCATAATATGATTGTGAGTCGACATGCCATTTTTCTTGAAAAATACCTTATTCAAGATGGTGGCATCAAAAGACAGATCAGGCTCGAGGAAAAAGTCTCCCAAGAGCAACGAGCTAAGAAATCTATGGAACCCAATCAGATTGAGCCAGTGCAAACACTACCTCCTTTATCTCGAAAATCAACTAAAATTTTTCATCCTCCTAAAAGATACTTAGGTATTATTTTAGAGGATGTAGAAAAAATATTCCTCATAGGAAATGAGGTTCATGATGATGATCCCAAACCTACAATGAGGTGATATCAGATATCGACTCCGAGAAATGGTTAGAGGCAATGAGGTCAGAAATTGACTCAATGCACTCAAATCAAGTCTGGACCTTGGTAGATCCACCTAAAGGTATGGTACCTACTAGATATAAATGGATCTTCAAGAGAAATATAGGTGCCAATAGAAATATAGAGACATTCAAAGCAAGGCTCGTAGCGAAAGGATATAGTCAGCATGAAGGCATTAACTATCAGAATACCTTTTCACCAGTAGCCATGCTTAAATTCATCTGTGCATTGCTTGCTATTACAGCCTATTTTGATTATGAAATATGATAGATGGATGTAAAAATGGCATTCTTAAATGGATATCTTGAGGAAGATATCTATATGAAATAGTTGCTTGATTTCACATCCAGTGATGGTAATCACAAGGTGTGCAAGCTGCAAAGATTCATATATGGACTTAAACAAGCATTTCGGAGCTGGAATGCTCATTTCAATGATGTGATCAAATCATTTGATTTCATCAAAAATGAGGAGGAGCCATGTATTTTCAAAAGGGTCAGTGGAAGCACCGTTGTCTTTCTCGTATTGTACATGGATGATATCCTCCTAATTGAAAAAGATATTCCCATATTAACCACGGTCAAAATATGATTGTCTAAAAAGTTCTCTATGAAAGACCTAGGAGAAGCATCCTTTATTTTTGAAATTAAGGTCTGTAGAAATAGATTGAATAGAATACTAGGACATTTACAAAAGATGTACGTAGAGGAGGTGCTAAAGAGGTTTAGCATGAAAAACTCCAAAAGAGGTCTAGTACCTTTTAGACATGGTATTCATCTCTTCAAGAAGATGTGTCCTAGCACACCTGAAGAGATTGAACGTGTTGGAGCAGAATCTGGTTGACCCCGGATAGAGATGGAGTCAAGGAAGATGAGGTCGCCGCTGGTGACCTGCAAAATAAAGTTCCATCCAAAGTTGGTAGTGGTGGCTCTAGTAGAACTCTCCGACAATCAAGTCAGCTCTCCTGACCAATAGAAATGGAGTGCTCAGGCAAGAATTTAGTAGAATTTTGGGAAGAAGAAGAGAGCTTAGAGAAAACGTATCTGGAGGGTCCCTTTTTATAGATGGAGCTTGTCGTAACCATCTGATAGTGGGCCACTCCGAGCCACGTGGAGTTTGTTACGAAGAGAGGTATCCATTGTTGTGATGTGGCCATTCGATAGTGAGCCGCTTGGGGCCACGTAGAGTATGTTATAGAGAGTGGTGTCTATTGCCATGAAGTGGCCATTCATTGAGATTTAATAGTCGAAGTTCGAAGGAAGAAGGTGTTGGATGGTGAAGAGCTCTGACATACATCAATTTCAAAGGAGTTTGGACTCCTAAAGAGAATACGACTAGAGGAATCCTCTAGAAGGAATGCTAGCTGAACTCTGAAATCCACTTAAGAAATTCAACTGAAGGAGAAGTTTGAAAGGAGTTCGGCTCCTGGAGGAATTTGACTGAAGGAGAAGTCCAAAGGAAGTTTGGCTCCTAGAGGAACTTGACTGAAAGAAAAATTCGGAAGGAGTTTGGCTCTTGAAGGAGCTTGACTGAAGGAGAAATTCAGAAGGAGTTCGGCTCTTGAAGGAGTCCAACTGAAGAAGAAGTTCGAAAGAAGTTTGGCTCCTAAAGAAATTCGACTGAAGGAGAAGTCTGGGAGGAGTTTGGCTCCTGTAGGAATTCGACTAAAGAAGAGGTCTAGAAGAAGTTTGGCTCCTGGAGAAATCTAAATGAAGAAGAAATCTGGAAGAAGTTCGGCTCTTATTGAAATCCGACTAAAGAAGAGGTTCGAAAGGAGTTCGGCTCTTGGAGGAATCCGAATGAAGAAAAAATTTGGGAGGAGTTCGGCTCCTATAAAAATCTGACTGAAGAAAAAGTCTGGAAGGAATTTGGCTCCTAAAGAAATTGGACTGAAGAAAAAATTTAGAAGAAGTTTGGCTTCTGGAGGAGCTTGACTAAAGAAGAAATTCAGAAGGAGTTCGGCTCCTGGAGGAGTCCAACTGAAGGAGAAGTTTGGAAGGAGTTTGGCTCCTATAGAAATCTGACTGAAGGAGAAATTCGAAAGAAGTTTGATCGAAGAAGAAATTCGAAAGGAGATTGGCTCTTGGAGGAGCTTGACTGAAGGAGCAGTCCGAAAGGAGTTCGGCTCTTGAAGGAGTCCGGAAGGGGTTTGGCTCCTATAGGCATCCATCTGAAGGAGTTCGACTCCTGAAGGAGTTCGGTTGGGGTCCGACCGCTGAAGGAGAATTCTCGATCAAAGTTCTTCCATGATTATCAATTGCATTAGGCTAAGCATCAGACTAGACATCAACGAAAGTGGGATTTATCTCCAATAATAGTCCCCCCACTTTCGAGTTTGAAATTCGAAGGAAGGGAGTATAAAAAAGATGACTGCCGAAGTCCTTTTCCGAGCACCGCACCCATTGAGGTTAAAACTCGAAGGAGATCTTGTCTCCAACCGAGGTTGATGTTGAAGCTCGGGGGAGATCTTCTTTCCAGTCGAGGTTGAAGGAGATTTAATCTCTTATAGAATTTGATGTTGGAGCTCGGAGGAGATCTTATCTTTTGTTGAAGGGTTGGAGCTTGGGGGAGATCTTATCTCCAGTCGAGGTTGATATTGAAGTTGAAGCTCGGAGGAGATCTTGTCTCTAGTCAAGATTGAAGAAGATCTTATCTCCTATTGACGTTGACGTTGAAGCATGAGGAAGATCTTATCTACAGCTAAGGTTGAAGGAGATCTTTATCTTCTATTGATGTAGAAGCTCGGGGGAGATCTTATATCTAGTCAAGGTTGAAGGAGTTCTTATCTCCTGTTGATGTAGACGTTGAAGCTCAGGAGAGATCTTATCTCCAGTCAAGGTTGAAGAAGATCTTATCTCCAGTCGAGATTGAAGGAGATCTCATCTCCTATTGACGTAGAAGCTTGGGGGAGATCTTATTCTCTAGCTAGGGTTTAAGGAGATCTTATCTCCTGTTGACGTAGATATTGAAGCTCAGGAGAGATCTTATCTTCAAACCGAGGTTGAAGAAGATCTTATCTTCTGTTGATGTAAATGCTCGGAGAGGTCTTATCTTCAGTCGAGGTTGAACGAGATCTTATCTCCTATTGATGTAGACGTTGAAGCTCGAGGGAGATCTTATCTCTAACCGAGGTTGAAGAAGATCTTATCTTTCATTGACATAGACGTTGAAGCTTGGGAAAGATCTTATCACCAGTGGAGATTGAAGGAGATCTTATCTTTCTGTTGACGTAGAAGCTCGAAGAAGAATCTTATCTCCAGCCGAGGTTGAAGGAGATCTTATCTCTTACTGACATAGAAGCTCGAGGGAGATCTTATCTCCAATCGACGTTGAAGGAGATCTTATCTTCTATTAATGTAGATGTTGAAGCTCAGGAGGATCTTATCTGCAGCGAGGTTGAGGATATCTTATCTCCTATTGACGTAGAAGCTCGGAGGAGATCTTATCTCCAGCTGAGGTTGAAGGAGATCTTATCTCCTATTGATGTAGACATTGAAGCTTAGAAGAGATCTTATCTCCAACCGAGGTTGGAGGAGATCTTATCTCCTATTTACATTGAAGCTCGGGAGAGATCTTATCTCCAGCCGAGGTTGAAGAAGATCTTATATCCTATTGACATAGTGTTGAAGCTCGGAAAAGATCTTATCTCCAACCGAGGTTGAAGGACTTCAACTTGCTCATGTCAGGACGAGGTTCTCCTTCTGTTACTAACATGGCCACTATTGATTGCTTCTTTTCTATCATCATATAGTTTTTGCAACAAGAAACAATAATATTGAAATGAAGGAGTTTTATTGAAGGAAAATTACTAGTAGTACATCCTCAGATTCTTAAAACTCAAAGGTCATGGAAGCGTTGTTCCTCCGAGCTCCTTCAGGTGATAAGTTCTGTGCCGGACGATCTCTTCTATTTCATACTAGCCTTTCCAATTTGGGGCAAGCTTTCCCTGGCTTTGAGGTTAAGATATGGTGGCTTGCCGACTAAGTCCCCTAAAAATTGGATGGATGATGCTGAGAGGTGGCTGATCTCCTTGTTGTTCCTTTCTTATTAGTGGTTCTGGCTACGACAGCGCCCTTAGCCGATCTTTTCTTGCTTTAGATCAGCATTTGAGGAATCGACCTAGTCAGTCTCTCTTAATAAGCTCCTCAATTTCATCTCAGAGCTGAATGCATTCTTCAGTATCATGGCTGTGGTCACGATGGTAGAGGCAGTACTTACTTCGATCATGTTTGTTTGGGGGAGATCATAATTCTTCTGATCTTGGTAGCTGATTCTTAATTTCTATCAGAACTTGAGTTTTAGGAGCATTAAGGAGGACGTAGTTGTGGAACCTTCCGGAGGAAGGACTTCTTCACGCCCTTATATCGGGGCTTCTTTGATGACGAGATCGAGTAGTAGTTCAGGCTTGCTTGTGCTTAAAGGGAGTCCATGAGCATGGTCAAACTTCAGTTGGCCCTCCATCAATCGTAGGTTTACTAGACTCGTCCGCCTGCTACTCTCCTATGGCTTCTTCATCCTTCAACTTGAAGGCTTCTTTCGCATGGGCATATCCCTCGGCCCGGGCTAGCAGATCGACAAAGTTTCTAGGGTACTTCTTCTCCAGGAAGAACATCAAATCATTCTTCTGAAGGCTGCCCTTGAGTACGGCCATTACAACAGACTGATTCAGGTTTCGAACCTCTAATGCAGCAGTGTTAAACCAGTTGACATAAGTTTGGATGGATTTTCCCACCTTCTGCTTGATGTTCATCAGGAAATTTGAACCTGGGTGGGAATGTCGGGTGCTAATAAAATGAGCCATAAACTAATGCCTCATCTGATCAAAGAAGAAGATCGTACCCGACTTTAATATTGAGTACTAGTTTCTTGCTACTTCCTTTAAGGTAGATGGAAAAGCTCGGCCTAATATGGCATCTGGTGCGCCATGGAGCAGCATCATGGTCTGAAAGACTTTCAGATGATCAACCGGATCAGAGGTTCCATCGTAGCTTTCAAGTTGGGGAAGCTTGAAGTTCGACAGAACAGGGTCTTGCATAATTCGGGGAGAGAATGGGGGATTGGTGTAGACATCATCATAGGGAGTTAAGGTGACATGGCCGAGTTCTTCAATCCATCGATTCATCTTCCATAGTTTGTGATCGAGGATGTCGTCTCGATCGTAGATCTTGGATGGCTTTCGGTAGTAGATGGGGAAGATCTCTTCTGAAGGAGAATCATGATTCGAACATGGATCCTTTGTTCTCTATTTCTCCTTTCCAAGGGCGACGGATATACTAGATCAGGTGCCCTTCCTTGGGGTCGATTCTTGACATCCTGATGGTGGCTTTTCTGATGGAATCACCATCGAAGGCTGCCGCATGGCCTGCACCATTTTGGTGAGGTCCTGAATCCGCTGCATCAGCAGGTCAAACTGATTTGGAACTACCATGGCCGCCAATGGAGGTGGTGGTTGAAATACCAATGATGGAGTAGGAATAGATGGATCTGGCTCAGATCTGATGGCAGAAGCGGTAGATCTTCGGATAGTCATCTTCTTCGGAGGCATTTCTTGGAATTAAGGAAGAGGATGGAGATGACCCTTGAAGAAGAAGATCGACAGGATCGATTGAGCACTCCTTTAAGAACAAGGATACCTCAAGAATAGAGGGCCCTTCCTTTAGTACTAATTCTATTGGTATAGAATCTGGTTGATGTCGGATCGAGCTGGAGTCGAGGAAGACGAGGTCACCATCGGTGACCTGCAAAATAAAGTCCCATCCGGAGTCGGTGGTGGTGGCAGCTTCGATAGGATCCTTCGATGATCAAATCAGCTCTTCTGGCCAACAAAAATTGAGTGCTCAGGCAAGAATTCAGCAAAGTTTCGAAAAAAAGAAGAAAGCTTAGAGAAAACGTATCTGGAGGATCCCTTTTTATAGATGGAGCTTGTCGTAACCGTTCGATAGTGGGCCGCTCGGGGCCACATGAAGTTTGTTATGGAGAGAGAGGTCCATTATTGTGATGTGATCGTTCGATAGTGGGTTGCTCGGGGATACATGGAGTTTATTACAGAGAGTGATGTCCGTTGCCATAAAGTAGTCATTCGTCGAGATTTAATAGTCGAAGTTCGTAGAAAGAAGGTGTTGGATGGTGAAGAGCTTTGACATACATCAATTTTAGAGGAGTTCAGACTCCTAAAGGGAATATGGCTAGAGGGATCATCTGGAAGGAATGCTAGCTGAACTCTGGAATCTACTGAAGGAATCCAACTGAAGGAGAAATTCGGAAGGAGTTCGGCTTCTGGAGGAATCTGACTGAAGGAGAAGTTTGGAGGGAGTTTAGCTCCTGGAGGAACTTGACTAAAAAAAAAATTCAAAAGGAGTTTGGCTCCTAAAGAAGCTTGACTGAAGGAGAAATTTGGAAGGAGTTCAACTCCTGAAGAAGTCTGACTAAAGGAGAAGTTCAGAAGAAGTTTGGCTCCTATAGAAATCCGACTGAAAGAGAAGTCTGGGAGGAGTTTGGCTCCTATAGGAATCTAACTGAAGAAGAGGTTCGGAAGAAGTTCTGCTCCTTGAAAAATTTGAATGAAGGAGAAATCTGGGAGAAGTTTGGCTCCTATAGAAATCCGATTGAAGGAGAGGTTTGAAAGGAGTTTGGCTTCTGGAGGAATCTGAATGAAGGAGAAATCTGAGAGGAGTTCGACTCCTATAGAAATCCAATTGAAGGAGAAGTCTGGAAGGAGTTTGGCTCCTATAGAAATTCGACTGAAAAAGAAATTCGGAAGGAGTTCAACTCCTGAAGGAGCTTGACTGAAGGAGAAATCTAGAAGAAGTTTGGCTCCTAGAGTATTCCGACTGAAGGAGAAGTCTGGAAGAAGTTTGGCTCCTGTAGAAATCTGATTGAAGGAGAAATCTGAAAGAAGTTCAGTCGAAGGAGAAATTCGAAAGGAGTTTGGCTATTGGAGGAGCTTAACTAAAGGAGTCCAGAAGGAGTTCGACTCTTGGAGGAGTCCGAGAGGGGTTCGACTCTTGTAGGCATCCGTTTGAAGGAGTTTGGCTTCTGAAGGAGTTCGACAGGGGTCCGACTGCTGGAGGAGAATTCTCAATCCAAGCTCTTCCATGATTACCGATTGCATTAAGTTAAGCATTAGACTGGACTTCAGTGGGAGCGAAATTTATCCTCAATAGAATGCATGAGCAAGATCTCTTATACTTCGGCAATAGGGAGCCTCATGTATGCCATGCTATGTACACGACCTAATATTGCCCATTTTGTGAGTGTCATGAGCAGGTATCAGACAAATCTAGGTGAAGAGCGCTGGACTTCTGTGAAATGTATCCTTAAGTACTTAAGAAGGACTAAGGATATGTTTTTAGTCTTTGGTAATGGAGAACTCTGGATCTAGGGGTTTACTGACAAGGACTTTATGCCAGACATAGATGATTAAAAGTTGACATCGGGGAGTCTGTTTATATGTAATAGTGGAGCTATCATTTTGAAGAGTTCCAAGCAGATAGTGGTTGCAGACTCCATCATGAAAGTAGAATACATTACTGCATCGAAAGCTACGACGAAGGAATTCTAGTATAAAAAGTTCATCGTAGAGCTCCGAGTGATGGCATCGGATGCCATCCCTCTATACTATGACAATAATGATGCCATAGCCCTTGCTAAGGAGCCAAGATCTCATAAAAAATTCGAGCACATCGAGCGGCAATTTCATTAGATCCGCGATTACCTTGAGAAGGGATACGTCAGGGTCAAGAGAGTCGACACCATAGAGAATGTGGCTGACCTACTAACAAAGTCGTTGGAATAGCAGAAGATTGAACCCCACCTTGAGAAGATGGGACTTAGATTTGTAGCGAATTAGCTTTAGGTCAAGTGGGAGTTTGTTAGATGTGTGCCCTAGAAGTCAGATTGGCTAAACACCTGTAATACACTTCTAGGAGCAATTTTATAATTTTGATTATAAATTAATAAAAAAAAATTTCTATCATAATGTGTATATTTAAAGTGTCTGTGATACATCCAATGAGTTAATGGTAATGAGAATTCATATTTTCAAGAGTTCAAAATTTAAGACATAAATTTTCATAATTAACTATAAATTACTCCTGACCATATGATCATCACAAGGATTGATTGATCTGGAAGGTTGGTGTATGATTGTTATCTTAAGATAGATGAGTCTTGAGTCTATGGCGTGGAGACATCAGAGCGAGAGTATAGATACTCATTAGAGAATGAGGCACTGAGTGTGACCACCTCGAGCAGTCATAAGAGAGTCTACCTTCTTGTCGATGACTGACTCGATGCTGTAGTAGTGTGTCTGGCTCTTTGACTTGAGGTGCATTGATAGTTCGCCTTGAGGGTATTGTAGTTTTACTACACCATAACTCGATCTCCTAGCCATTCCAAATCCTGAGGTGTATGTTGGCTATAACATGTTCGTTGTAGAAATTGGATTGCACCAATAGGAGATCTATCTACCTCGATAGATGAGGAGTAGCCCTATGATGATCACGAGATTGAGTTCATAAGCCCATGGCCATGGTAGTCTAAAGATGATAGAAAGAGTTTCTATTAGGTTTTCACATCGAACTTGAATCGAATGATTAATTCATATGATGGATGTTGGGTTTGACGAGTTCACCTTAACCCTAATCTTGTCGGGGCTCAAGATAGAAGAACCCAATCACATAGGTAGCTGCTCCAAGAGATTTGCTTTCAGTTCTGATGGGTTGCCACCATATACTACTAGGTGTCACTGGTAGATTTTGGAAGCAATTAGAATGATCTTGATAATCGATCATTCTAATTGTGTGAATCAAAAAAGTTCTGATCCATCGAAAGGTGTTTCGATGATGTCGATGATAGAGATCACGACATATCCCATTACCATATAAAACTAAATCTAACTAGATCACACAAACAAGGATTTAGATCTAGATGTGATCAATTGAGCTTACTTAGTTTGATTGATTTGGATTATATCTAATTAGTTTCAAGAAAATCGTGCTAGCACATAATTGAGCCTGACATTCTCCTTTTGTAGTTTTTTTGATCTATCTCTATTGAGTCAAATTTGATTTGATTCATCCTTGGATTGTAAATGGATTTACTTTCATCTGGCTAGAACTTGTCTAGGTTAGATTAATTTTAGAAATAAATCCATTCTGAAATACAATTGGACTAGGGTCAATAGTTGACCTAATTGAGAGAATTGAGGGTCACAGGATCAGATCCTTCTAGAAAATTTTCTAGAAACTTTTTTCCTCTAATTTTTAGATATGTGATAATGCTCGTTTCATAGTTTGGGGGTGCCAAATTTGGTGATTTTTGGAGGTGCCTAGATTGGGTTAAGACAGAGTTTGATTTGGATCAAACTCTTGAGGGAAGAGTCCTAGGTGCTGGACTCTTCCTTATCCCTTCATGCCACCACCTTTGGAGATGTTTTTGGTCAACCAAACTTGATATAAATCAGGTTGGGGACATGGGCTATCAGCTATAGAGTCCTAAGTTATAAAGCAATTTGATTGCTTGATGAAATGGGACTTTAAATTGGCGCAGGAGTCTATTTAAAGACCATGCGCCCTAGGGCTTCAATCCTTTGATCACCACACCCATATGCTGCCATCATAAACCTCCTCCACACCCCATCTAGAGCTCCTCCCTCTCTTCTCCATGTACACACTAGAGTTGGTGAGGTTTTATCCATCAAAAGTTGAGAGAAGCTGAAGATAAAATAAGATAGGGCGATTTAGATCAATAGATAGGATGCTGCCTTCAAAATTTGTTTGAAGGCTTCACAAATTAGATCCAAATCTAATCTTTTTAGATTAGATCCACAAGGAGAGTGCATCTAGATCTAGCATGAGTGGACTCCGGTAGAGGCTAGGCAATTGTGTGGCTCCATTTAGAACCCCGGATGACAACAAATCATTGATAGGATAAAAGTTGTTTACCCAACCAAGGTAAGAAAATTAAATTAGATTTAATTTTAATTTTTAATTTTAATATCAGATCTATAGGACCAAATTTGAGATATCTCAAATTTGATTAGAATTTTTAAAAAAAAATTTGAAATATTTTTTTAGATCCAATTAGATCTAAATGATCCTGTGGTGAAAAATGAGATTTTTTCTTCACTAGGGCCCATAGATCTTCATTGAAGGGTAATGTTACTGGTGTGTGATCATAAAAGGGTGTTAGGATTTTGTTATTAACTTGATTGTAGTCAAGGGATCAAGTATACTCAAGGTGGATTTCGAAAAGTTTGATGGTAAGAAAAACTTTACCTTATGGCAGCAAAGGTTAAAGGATTTGTTGGTTCAGCAGAGGATCTACAAGGTCATAATAAGAGAAAGGCCAAAATAGATTAGTGCTAAGGATTGAAAAGAGTTGGAAGAAATTGCTTTTAGCATAATAGAATATGCTTGGTCGATCAGGTGTTGCCCGAGGTTTGTACAAAGACCACAGCAAAGGAGCTCTGGACAAAATTGCTTTTAGCATAATAGAATATGCTTGGTCGATCAGGTGTTGTCCGAGGTTTGTACAAAGACCACAGCAAAGGAGCTCTGAACGAGATCGGAGAACACATACATTAGGAAGAATATGACCAACAAGCTATGCTTGAAGAAACAGCTTTATAGTCTGAGGATGCCCAAATGTAGAGATCTTGTTGCACATATCCTGAGGTTCAATTAGGTGTGTTTTGAGATGATGAGTTTGGATGTGAAGATCGATGAGGAAGATGGAGCATTGCTGCTACTATGTTCTCTCCCAAGTTCTTATGATGGTCTCATAACAACTTTAGTTTATGGGAAGGAGATCCTAAACTATGAAGAGATTGTTGGTGTGCTCAGATCAAATGAGCAAAGAAAGAAGATTTGTAAGGAAGATCCTAGGTCTGAGATCTTGGTTGTGAATGAAAGACAGGAAAGATCAATGAAGAAGGCAAAGAAGAAATACAAGGATAGATCAAAGTCTTAGGATCAGAAGAAGACATTGAAGTGTTACAAATGTCATCAGCCTGGACACCTGAGGAAAAATTATCCCATTTTGAGTTCAAAATAAGGGAAGACCAGTAAAAGTGATGATACAACTTCGGTGAGTAGTGGAAAAGACCAGCTAGTTGTATTAGATGGATCCATAGAGTATGATACTATGTGGATATTGGATTCAGCATGCTCACACCACTATACTTTTTATCAGAAGTGGTTTGCTACCTACCAGAAGACCGATGATGGAAGTGTCTACCTTGGAGATGATCACCCATGCCAAGTAGTTGGAGTTGGCTCTATCATAATGAGGATGTATGATGGGATCATTCGTACATTATCGAATGTCAAGCATGTACCGGAGCTAAAAAAGAATTTAATCTCTTTGGGCTACTTGAAGGAGTAGGGTTATACTTTTAGTAGACAGGCTAGGAGTGGATGCTTGAAGATTTCTAAGAAAGCTTTGGTGGTGATAAGAGGTAGAAGATTAAGCAACAATCTTTGTAGAATGGAAGGCTCGATGGTGAACGATAGTGCAGAGATGCTAGCAACGGCACAGGAGGAGCAGCTTTTATATTGACTGTGGCACTATCAGATGGGTCACATGAGTGATCATGGGCTTACAGAACTTAGTAGAAGAGGGATGATCCTAGTCCTGAAGAAGGAGGGCACTGATTTTGTGAGCTGTGTATCTTTGGCAAACAGCATAGGATAAAGTTTGCCAAAAGTACCAAGCGCAGCATAGGAGTGTTGGATTTAGTGTACTCGAATGTATGAGAACCAGCTCCTATATCAGCTAGAGATGGGGCAAGATACTTTGTCACCTTTATTGATGATTTCTTAAGAAAGGTGTGAGTTTTTTTTATCAAAGAAAAGTCAAAGATTTTTGGCTAGTTCAGAGCCTGGAAGTTGAGGTAGAGAAGGAGTCAGGGAGATAGGTGAACTGTCTAAGGTTGGATAATAGAGGAGAGTATACAAGCCTTGAGTTTAGGAGGTACTATGAGGAAGATGGTATCAAATGCCATTATGTGGTGAAGATAACTCCCTAGCAGAATGGTGTCACAGAGAGGATGAACCAGATACTAACTGAGAAGGTATGAAGTTTGAGGCTATAGACATCACTTTCAAAGTCCTTTTGTGGTGATGCCATAACTTTTTCTTATTTTTTTGTTAATAGGTTCCCTCATCGCAAGCTGAATGGATGCACTTCAAAAGAGGTCTAGAGTGAAAAGAAGGTGGAGCTTGGCCACCTAAAGATATTTGGTTGTCCAGTCTATGCACATGTGAAGGCAGTTGAGAGGAGCAAATTGGATCCAAAATCTCAAAGGATGTTTTTTATTGGGTATCCGCAAGAAGTCAAAGGATATCTACTATGGAATCCTAAAGCATAAATATCAATAATCAGTAAAGATGTTATCTTTAATGAGGAGAGCATCTTGAAGAGGTCTGAAAATATAGTTGGAACTAGAGAAATCAAGCTGAACGGTGGTGGCTAGTTAGAGATAGATGATATGCAGTCTGCATCCACTTATAGGAGTATTCTTATTGAGGTGAAGCTGGATAGGAGAATAGATACTCAGATGAGAGACCAGCATTGAGAACCAACTATTTAGGTGGGGTGTAGGATCAGCCATAGACTTTAGGCAGAAGTGATGTGCCAATGGGAGTGGTTTTGCACAAGCCCCAACATACTATTAGAAGTCCGATCAGATATGGCATTGATGAGGTTATCTCCTATGTACTCATCACTACTAATGGAGATTCAGAGAACTATGCAGAGGCTATGAAGAGTGAGGATCATGATTCATGGATGTAGGCCATGATGGAGGAGATTGATCACTTGAAAAGAATCAGACATGGTAGCTGGTGGATCTTCCAAAAGATGCTCGACCTATTGGCTCAAAGTGGGTGTTCACAGAAAGGAGGTAGCTTCAAAATAAGGTAGAGTCAGATTCAAAGCGAGACTGGTAGCAAAGGAATACTCATAAAGAAAAGGGATTGATTATATAGAAGTTTTCTCTCCTATGATGCATCATACATCTATTCGGATTTTGCTGTTACTGGTGGCACAGCATAACATGAAATTAGAACAGATGGACGTGAAGATGGCCTTCCTTCATAGGACTTTGGAAGAAAGGATCTACATGAAGCAGCCAGATGGTTTCATGAAGATTGGATAGGAGGAGCAGGTGTGTTTACTTAGGAGGTCACTATATGGCCTGAAATAATTTCCTCATCAGTGGTATCATAGATTTGATAGCTTTGTTTTAAGCCTGAAATTTATAAGATGTAAATATGACTACTGTGTCTACGTCAAGGGTGTAGATGAGAATGATGCCCTGTACCTGCTTCTATATGTAGATGATATGCTCATAGCTAGTAGAAGTATGGAAGCTGTGAAAAGCCTAAGAAAGGCATTATCATTTGAGTTTGAGCTGAAGGATCTAGGTCCAGTACAAAAAATCCTTAGAATGAAGATTTGCAGAGATAGGTGCAATGGAGTGCTCCATTTGTCACAAGAAGGATATGTCCAATAAATTTTGAAGAGGTTTGAGATGGAGAAGGCCAAACAAGCGGAGACACGATTGCCAAGCTATATATCCTCTCCAAGTATCAAAGCCTCTAGTCAAAAGAGGAAAAAGAGTACATGGATAGAGTCCCTTATGCAAATGCTATTGGCAGTGTGATGTATACTATAGTGTGCTGTAGATCAGATGTAGTGCATGCAATGAGCATGGTTAGTAGATACATAGCTAATCATGGAAACGAACACTAGAAAGCATTGAAATGGATATTGAGATATCTACATAGAACAAGGGATTATAGTTTGGTATTTGGTGGGCAGCCTAGAGGATTTGAAGATGGAGGTTTGGGTCCTCTTGAAGAATTTATAGATGCAAATTATGCTGGTGATCTTGATACAAGGTCTACTACTAGATACCTCTTCTGCATGTATGCTGGATCGGTGTCTTGGAGATCAATTCTTCAACCAATCATGGCCTTATCTATCATAGAGGCTGAGTATATTAGAATAACAAAGGCTGCAAAGGAAGCTCTTTGGCTTAGAAGGCTGATTATTGAGTAGGGGGTGGAGCAAAGCAAGGTTATACTATACAGTGATAGTCAGAGTGCTCAACAATTGGTATAGAACCCATTCTATCATGCGCGCACAAAATATATAGACGTGAGGTACCACAAGATTAGAGAGCTGGTAGAGAAAAGTGAAGTGGAACTGATGAAGATCCATACCAAGGAGAGTCAATCTGATGCACTCACAAAGATACTTCTGAGAGATTGCTTTCAGATGTGTATGGTGTGGATGGGTCTGCTAGGAAGAGATGAGTTCACAAGGATTTGAAAGCACCAAGATGAAGAATGTGAGCTCAAAAGTGGCACTCCTAAGTCTTGGGAACATGAGAAGAAAGGTTATGAGAAGATGGGAGCAAGCGAGAGAAGAGATCAGCTTGGATAAGTATGGTATAGGAATTTAGTCGGATCACCTAGAGACTAGGTCGGCTAAGCTGGGAACTTGGCCAGCTCAATCTTAGACTGGGTCAGCTATATCTCATAGGAAATCCAAATAGAAAGCAATATTTTTGGGACTACTGGCATGGTATAAAACTAGGTCGGCTCAGTCTCAGATTAAGCCAACCCAATTGTAGGTTAGCTAGTCCAGTCTGAAACTGAGCCAGCTCAGTGTCGCGGGATTAGTTTTGTGTATGTAGGTTGTTTAGGTTTGGAGGAGTTTTTCTATGAGCTTGGAGCTTGATCCTTTTGTAAAGTATTTATACTGAAAATAGGTAAAGAATTGTAAAATGCTAAAATTACACTGAATAAAGCTCTTTTCTCCAAAAAAACTCTTCTAATTCTTCTTCTTCTTCTTCTTTATTTCTTGAATCCATTGATCGTGTTTCCACATAAATCACTAGGAGAAGTTCATTCCTTATTGCTTGAATAATCACCAACGGCCATGTCAGTCTGTGTGAGGAGATCTTATTACCCCAATAAAACTAGATCCTACTGAATATGGTTCGATTCATGGTGAGCTTTATGGATCTTCTTGAGTTTCTTTGGGGACATAGTTTAATGATAGCTATTTATTTACTGAATAGTATTCCATCTAAAAACCATTCTTACCACACCATATGAGATATGGCATGGTAAGAAGCCAAGTCTGAGTCATCTCAAAATTTGGGATTGTCTGGCTCATGTCAAGAGATAGCATGCGGACAAGTTAGAATCTAGGATCCTTAGAGCTTGACTCATCGGATATCCTCAAGAGATGTAAGGATATTATTTTTATCTTCCAAAAGACCATAATGTGATTATGAGTCGACATACCATTTCTTTTGAGAAACAGTTTGCTCAGGATGGTGGCATCAGGAGATAGATTAGGCTCGAGGAGAAAATCTCCAAAGAGCAACAAGCCAAAAAATCTAAGGAGCCTGGTTAGTCTGAGCCATTCCACACACTACCTCCTCCATCTCGTGGATCAAATAGGATTTTTCATCCTTTTGAGAGATACTTAGGTACTATTTTAGAGGATTTAGAGAAAATGTTCTTCATGAAAAATACGGTTCATGGTGATGATCCCAAAACCTTTGGTAGGACGATATCGGATATCGACTTCGAGAAATAGCAAGAGGCAATGAAGTTAGAAATTGACTTGATGTGCTCGAACCAAGTCTGAACCTTGGTAGATCCACCTGGAGATATAGTACCTATTAGGTATAAATGGATCTTCAAGAGAAAGATAGGTGTAGATAGGAATATGAAGACATTCAAGGCTAGGCTAGTGGTGCAAGGATATAGGTAGTGTAAAGGCATTGACTATCAGGATATCTTTTCGCCAGTGGCCATGCTTAAATTCATCCACCATGTTGCTTACTATTGCAGCATATTTTGATTATGAAATATGGTAGATGGACATGAAAACGGTATTCCTAAATATTGAGGAAGATATCTATATGGAATAGCTACTTGGTTTTACTTTCAGTGATGGTGATCATAAGATCTGCAAGCTGCAAAGGTACATTTATGGACTCAAGCAAGCATCTCAAAGCTGGAATGCTCATTTTAATGATGTAATCAAATCATTTGATTTCATCAAGAATGAGGAAGAGTTCTATGTATTCAAGAAGGTCGATTGGAGCGCTGTTGTCTTCCTCGTATTGCACATGGATGACATCCTCCTAATTGGGAATGACATTCCCAAGCTGACATTGGTCAAGGTATGGTTATCTAAGGAGTTTTCTATGCATGTCCTAGGAGTGGCATCATTCATACTGAAGATTAATGTCTATAGGAATAGACCAAAGAGAATGCTGGCTCTCTCATAGAAGATGTACATAGAGGAGGTGCTAAAGAGGTTTAGCATGGAAAAGTCCAAGACGAGACTAGTACCCTTCAAACATGGCATTCATCTCTCCTCTCCAAAAAGATGTGCTCCAACACACCTGAGGAGATTGAATGCATGAGCAAGATCCCTTGTGCTTCAGCAATAGGGAGCCTCATGTATACCATGCTATGTACATGACCAGATATCACCCATGCTGTGAGTGTCACAAATACGTATCAATCGAATCTAGGGAAAGAGCACTAGACTTCTATGAAATGTATCTTTAAATACTTGAGAAGGACTAAGGATATATTTTTGGTCTTTGGTAATTGTGAACTATAGGTCGAAGGGTATATAGACTGAGAGTTTATGTCTGACATAGATAATTGAAAGTCGACATCTGAAAGTCTATTCCTATGCAATGGTGGTGCTGTAATCTGGAAGAGTTCCAAGCAGATAGTGATAGCTGACTCCACCATGGAAGCAGAGTACATCATTACCTCGAAAGCTATGACAGAGGCATTCTGATTCAAGAAGTTCATCGTAGAGCTCGGAGTGATGACATTAGATGCCATCCCTCTCTACTGCAATAATAATGGTGCCATAGTCCTAGCTAAGGAGTCGAGATCTCACCAGAAGTCCAAGCACATCGAGCAGTGGTTCCACCTCATTTATGATTACCTCGAGAAGGAATACATCGAGGTCAAGAGAGTCGATACCGTAGATAATGCGGCTGACCCACTAACGAAGCCTTTAGGCCAATAGAAGATCGAAGCCCATCTTGAGAAGTTGAGACAGACTTATAGCCAATTGGCTTTAGGTCAAGTTGGTGTTTGTTAGATGTGTGTCCTATAAGCTAGATTGGCTGATACTTGTAAGATATTTTTTAGGAGTATTTTTATAATTTTGACTTAAAATTAATAAAAAGATTATTTATCCTATCATATTGTGTATAAAGTGTTTGTGATACATTCTTTGAGTTAACAGGCAAGATAACACATATTCTCAAGAGTTGAGAATTTAAGACATGTGTTATCATAATTAACTCATAAACTGCTTTCGATCATAGAATCATCATGAGGATGGTAATCAATCCAAAAGATTGGTGTATGATAGCTTTATTAGGATAGATGTATCTTGAGTCTATGACGTGGAGACACCAGAGCGAGAATACAAGTATTTGTTGAGAATAAGGGCACTGTGCGTGGCCATCTTGAGCAATCATAAGAAAATCTACCTTCTCATCAATAACTAGTTCGATGCTGCAGTCATGTGTTTGGTTCTTTGACCTAAGGTGCATCGAAGGTTCATCTTGAGTGTGTTATAGTTTGACTACACCATAACTCAGTCTCCTAGCCATTCAGAATCCTGAGGTGTATGTTTGCTATAGCATGTTCATTATAGGAATTGGATCGCACCAATATGGAATCTATCAACCTCGGTAGAGAAGTAGTCCTATGATGATCATGAGATTGAGTTCTTAAGATCATGGCAATGGCAGTGTAAATATAATAGAAAGAAGTTTCTATTAGAATTTTACATCGAACTTGAATTGAATGATTCATTTATATGACAAGTGTAGGGTCTGACGAGTTCACCTTAATCTTGATCTTATCGGGACTCATAATAGAAGAACCCAATCACATAAATAGCTATACCAAGAGGTTCACATTCGGTTCTAATGGATTGCCACCACATGCTGCTAGGTGTCACTGGTGGATTTTGGAATCAATTAGAATTGTCTTGATGATCAATGATTCTAATTGGATGAATCGGAACAGTTCCAGTCTATCGAAAGATATTTTGATGATGTCGATAATAGAGATCATAACATGTCTTATTACTATACAGAATTGTGTCTAACTGGATCATACAAATAAGGGTTTGGATTTGGATGTCATCAATTAGGCTAACCTAATTTGATTGATTTGGATTAGATCCAATCAGGTTCAAGAAAATGATGTTAGGACATAATTAGACCTGACTTTCTCCTTCTATGGATTTTCTGGTTGGTCTGAACATAGTCAAATTTGATTTGGCTTGTCTAGGACCTAATCTGGTCTTGTTCTGATTTGACTGGACCTTATCCTAGTCAGAACAAAGCTTGTCCTAATGAGATCAGGGCTCGTCTTAACTAGATTTGGGTTTATCCTAAAACCATGAGATGGAATTAGGACAAGGGTTGTTTGACCCATTCTTTACAAGAAAGGAGGGAGCATGCGCCCCCTAGAGAGCATATAGGGGCACGTGCCCTGAGATGATTTCATGAAGAAAAGAAGGGCACACGTGCGCCCTTGGTGGATAGAGTTTAGGTGTTTTGAAAAGTTCAAACACCTAGGGAGATAAACCCATGTGCCAACTCTCCTTATCTTTCATTAGCACCACTTTTACCTAGTTTTTGTGTGACAAAAATTTAAAAAAATCAGACGTGGGCATGGATAATTGAAGGGAGTCCTACTTTAAGCAAACTAGTTGCTTAAAGCCCTAGGACTCAAGGGCTGCACATTGGTCTATAAAAGGACCCCTACGCCTAGATCTTTTAATAATTCCATTTCTTCATTCCTGGGTGCTGCTTCTCCCTCTATCTCTCATGCCTTTTCTTTTGATTCTCTACTTCTTCTCGATGCCCAAAAGGTTGGGTAAAACAGTGATCAAAAGTTGAGTGCTGCTGCTACGAAGAACAAGTCAAGGTGATTCTGTTCGTGAGATGAATATACTGCTGCTAGAGATCCGATCGAAGGTGTGCCAGGGAGATCTCAAATCTAAATTTCTAAGAATAGATCTAGAAGGAGAAGATCATTAGATCTAACCAGAGTGGACACTGGCAGAGGCTAGGCACATGCATGGCTCAAGTTGAAACCTCAAAATATCCCAGATCATCGCTGCAGGTGAACACTTCACCCAATCAGGTGATAATCATTATCACTGATTTAATTTTATTTTTATTATAATTTTTAGATCAATCTAATTAGATCTGAGAATTCTTAGATCTGATTAAAACATAAATTTTTTTAAAAAATATTTTATCATAGATCTAATCCGATCAGATCGATCCTGCGATAAGGAACTAAAAATTCCTTCACACCTCTCTCCGCCCGGCCGCCTCCCCCAAGTAGCCTCTTGCCTCCCTCCCAAAACTCCCAGTTGCCTCCTACCTCCTCGAGCCCCCAACCCTTTGGTTCCCCCACCACCTCCTCTCTCTCTCGGCTAGCAACTTCCCCCCGACCATCTCTCCTTGGCTTTACCCGACCCGCCTCCGACCTGCCCAAGCCACCGGACACAAGCTCCTGGCCTCCTACCTCCCTAAAACACTAGCCTGCCACCCTCCTCTCCCCCTTCATTCGGTTTCCTTGCCACCCCATCTCTCCCCCCAGCCACCTTCTGCCTTCCTTCCTGAACCCCCGACTACTCCTGCCTCCCAAACCCTTGTCCCTTTGGTCACTCACCACCACTCTCTCCTCAGCCGACGCTTCCCCCTAGCCATCTTCTTCGGCTGTACTCGATCCACCTCCTCGACCTTCGACCTCCTCCCACCTCCTCGAAACCTAGGCTTGCCACCCCCCTCTCCTCCGACCGATGGCTTCCCCCTGACTGTCTTCCCCCAATTGCACCTGGCCTACCTCCTCAAGCCCCCGGTTGCCTCCTGCCTCCCCAAGCTCTTGTCCATAGTTGCATCCCCAAGCCTCAGTTCCTACTCACCTGTGCCTCCTCATGCCTCAATTCCTACATGTTAGCCTGTGCCTCAGTCCTATTCGGTAGCCTTCCTCTATTATGAGTATTAGTGATGATATTAGTGACAACTAATACCATCACTAAAAATTATTTTTTATTTAAATTATATTATTTAAATATAATTAGTTATTAAAAATTATTTAATTAAGTATTAATTTATATAAAATTTAAAACTCAGTATGTAGAGCACTCGAACTGAGGGAAGGTTTGGGCTGCAAACACGAGACTGAGACGTGCTCTACATGCTTCGATCTCGACATGTAGAGCACTTGAACCAAGAGAAGGTTCGGGCAGCATTGCAAACATGGGCCCAAGATGTGCCCTTCGTGCTTGGATCTCAGTATGCAGAGCGCTTGAACCGAGGAAAGGTTTGGGCTTTAAACACTTGGCTAAGACGTGTCCTACGTGCTTTGGTCTCGATATGTAGAGCACTCGAATCGAGAAAAGGTTTGGACTGCATTACAAACATGGGCTTGAGATGAGCCATGCATGCTCCGATCTCAGCATGCAGAGCGCTCAAACCAAGAAAAGGTTCTGGCTATAGACCTGAGGTCAAAACATGTCTTGCATATTTTGGTCTCAACATGCAGAATGCTCGAATCGAGGAAAGATTTGGGCAGCATTGCAAACACGAGCTTGAGACATGTCCTGCGTGTTTTAGTCTCGACATACAGAGTACTCAAATTGAGGAATGATTTGGGCTGCATTCCAATCATGGGCTCGAGATGTGCCCTGCATGCTCTAGTCTTGGCATGCAAAGTGCTCGAACCGAGGAAAGGTTCTGGCATCATTGCAAACCATCCCCATTTGCAATAATGTCCCTTACTTCTGTGATTATGCTTTTGGGAATGCTTCACTCTTAGTTCAAGGATGGGCTTATTGTCCTTGTAAAAATTGTGTCAATAGAGAATGGTTGATAGGGATAGATTAGTTGTCAACTTATATAAAAGTGGATTTATACCAAACTACAAGCATTGGTACAAGCATTGAGCTTCCTGTCTACACATATTGTCTCCCACGTCTTCCTATGCAGGTACCAACACTTGTAGTTTGGCAAAAATTCCCTCCTATATGAATGGGCAACTATTGTGTTACTATCAAGCATTTCTCTATTGACATATCTCTTATAAAGACAATGAGCCCATCCTTGTCCTAAGAGTGTAGCATTCTCAAAAACATAATCACAGAAGTAAAGGACATCATTGCAAATGGGGATGGTCAAGACACGCATCCCATGCATGCGGACTTGGAGCTTGCCAGATGACTAGGCTGTGCGAGCACATGAATTTTATTTTTAAATTATTATTTTATTTTTTAATAAAATTTATATTTCTAGTTTGCAGCTCAAGGAGGCGATTGGGGGCTTAGAGATAGAGGCTATAATGACTGCCTATGCGAGATGCACCTAAATGGAGGTGATGCATTCTATTCTTGTTATTGTATGGTCAAGCTTAGATGGTCTGTTACATCATAGACAACCGCTTGTAGCTATCTCACTATACTTTGGTGTAGAAGAACTTGCAATTCAAGGCAAGCTTGGATGGTTTGTTATATCGTAGACAACCACTTGCAACCACCTCATGGTTAAAAGTGTAAAGAAACTTGCAATGCCTTATTTTTCAATAACAGATCTGAACCTTCTTCACATTTTTATATACCGAGATTATCATATACTACTAGATGAGAATCAGACAACACCTAAATCAAGGGACCAGCAGACCAACACATTATCA
Organism: Cocos nucifera; assembly: GCA_006176705.1. Lineage (NCBI taxonomy): Eukaryota > Viridiplantae > Streptophyta > Magnoliopsida > Arecales > Arecaceae > Cocos > Cocos nucifera. The sequence goes on along the minus strand of QRFJ01006133.1, from coordinate 5,535 downwards.
TGTATTGTTGGACAAGAATTATTTTTCTACTAATACATTGCAGATGCTAACTAACAATTTTTGTTACACATGAGTAACATTTTGATCATTTTGTTATATTTTGATAGATATTTTGTTTGAACCATTTTTTAGGTCATCTGTTTACTTTGATTTTTATTTTTATTTTCAGATATTATACATCATGTCTTCTAGGGGTTGGAGCCATTCTAGCCAAGGATAGAGCTCTCAAGGAGAGAGCGATCATACGGCTAGCTTACATAGTTCCACACATCTCATACCGGATGATTGGGGGTCATCAGTGACCCCATAGTCACATGTAGTAGCAATTGACTCACAGACATAGAGTCATGATCGAGGATCTGCTCGGCTTGCAGCACCTCCAGCTCGATCGGAGGATAGATAGCTCATCCACGTTCAGAGCCGCTCGTAAGTACTACAACTTTAATTAATATATTTCTAATTTAGTAATTCTAGAGTTAATATTTATTATTAAAAATTAATTTTGTTGCACATTTAGAGAGTCTGAAGTATCTCGTGTGGTCACCAACATCATCCGATGCTTAATGGTGGGGCCAGTAAATGAGTTTTCTAGCTAACCATCTGGAGCACGTGATGTAGCTTGGAGGATGTTTTTGGTAAGTCAAAACTAGTTTAATTTTTAAATTCTCGATACATTGATATTTTAATTACATATAAATACATACTTGCTTCTATCTTGCAGGAGTACTATCGATTTAAAACTCCCTAAGATGAGGAGGTTGGTCGTCAAATCTTCAAGGAGGTGACCACACGAAGGCTCTAAGATGGCCTTTATAACCTCAAGCAGTCCGTCATCCAGCACTCCAATTTTCAGTCACCATCTGACTGAGGATCCTTCATGGTTCACTTGATGCAGGAGGATATATGACAGGCCCTCTATGACCAATGGAGCAGTGATGAGTACTCTGGTAGGTAGCAGAGGGCCTGACAGAACTGGGTCGTATAGCAGGATCTGATTAGGCATATGGGTAGCTCAGTTGGCACACATGTTATGACTGATAGACTGATAAAAAATTATTATTAAATCTCTTCACTAGAATTATAAATATATATATATATATATATTTTAATTAATTTAATTTTATTATTTATTTATTATAGATATGGAAGCTGAGTCATCCACCAAACCAGCTATAGTTATAGTGGGCCACATACTAGTCCAGGAGGACTGATGACTATTTAGATTCTACATCATGATAGATCATGATAAGAACTTCAAACTTTATTTACTAATTAATTATTATAGAATTTAATTTTTATATTATAACTAATATATTTTTGAACTGTGTAGATGCAATATGCAACGTACGTTGCTAAGAGGTATGACGATGACCCATCTTCTCAGTCCTCCCTTGACCTTGAGGGATGGCTCAACGCTACTTGGAGGATGAGTAGAAGTCGAGTCATAGAATTTGGCTACAGCTTTAACCCTCCACCATCTCGATATCCTTCGATATCCTCATAGGCCTTGACGTCCCAGACCTAGAGCGATGCACATGTGGAGGAGGTCATGTAGAGACTTCTAAGCGAGCGATCTCAGAGCCTTCTGCATGCCATCCATGAGATGGTCATGGAGCTTCTTCGAGATCCAAAGCTACGTGACCAACTGGGCTCATCATCCCAGCCATCACATCAGATAATTATATTATTAAATTATTTTGATTATTTTAAATTTTTATTTTTAGAAGCTTCATATATTTTGATTTAAGTTTGGGAAGGGGATCTAAGGGCTTAAAATCTAATATAACCATTCACTTGATGGACCGAAGATGTCTATAGCTCCATATCATCGAATCGAATATGTAAAAATATTCTATCCGAGAATCAAAAGAGTGTATCAAAAGATATAACTCTATATCCAAACTTACTAATATTATTTTATTTTTTTCATCACAGGATGTCTGGACATCTAGCTCTCATCCACTAGCTGCTGGAGAGGAACAGGAGTAGGAGGTGGTGGACAATGATGAGGATCGAACCTAATTTTTTTATATATTATATTATTTTGATATTGCTTATAAAAAAATTATATAATTTTTATTTTTAAAATAATATAATTAGTTTAAAATATTTTATTATCATATTATATTTAAATTTTATTTATAATAGCTATTAGAAAGCATAATTCATTATGATTAATTAAAATAGATTTTAAAAAATATTACTATTAATTTAAAAAAATAAAATTAACTATTACCATTGATATTAGTGATAGCATTAGACATCAAAATACCATTACTAATTTTTTTAAAATATTTTTTTATTTAATTTAAGAATTAAATAAAATTAGAGACATCACTAGCGATGGAATAATTGGTTGCTAATAATAATTAGCAATGGCATTAGCAATAAAATTGCCATTGCTAAAATTTTTTAAAATTATTTTAAAAATTTATTTAAAAATTAATTAGAGACTGAATTATTTCATCTTTAAAGCCATTGCTAATTTTCTTATTAGTGAAGGCAATTTTTGCCATTGCTAATGGACCCAATTAGCGATAAGAAATTTTTAGATTGACTTTTATGATGGTATTAGTGATGGTGTCTCTATTAGCGATGATAGAAGGACTATTAGTAATGGTATTTTACCATCGCTAATAGCCTAAATTCTTGTAGTGAGCGAATGTCTCACTATGTTTTACTTAAGCAAAACCTTGACCTATGTAATTCTTATGAGGAGTTAAGGATTTGCAAATTTTGAAATAAAATATGGATGAACTATTTTGAGTATTGACAATTAACTTGAAGTCATCCTGAGCATTAAGGGTCAAAAGGATGAATTAATTATATGGTAACCATATGTTAAGTTTCTAAGAATATTGATTTATATACATTCAATCTATCCGAACGTCAGGTACCATTACTAGTTGGTCATTTTGATTAGTATAAAAATTAATTTCTATGCTATCAATTTAGGTTTGAATCTATAAGATTACACATATAAGAGATTTTTATCTGATCGGATGGTTGATCAACGATTAAGAATCATTCAGTGATCGAATCATCAATGCGATTGATGATTGATTAAGTGCAAGTATTGTAGGAGGATTAATTAGCAATTAGATTGCTAATTAGCTTAATTTAATTGAGCAACTAGGCTGAGATCAAGTCTAATTGAATTAGACTCAATTAGATTTAGTTTGGACTTGATTGGGTCAAGTCTAATTGGTTTATGAGATAAGCTAATTATAAGGAAAAATAGTTTCCTACTTGATTAGGACTTGAGTGCACCTAATTTTTAATTAAATTAGGATTTAAATTAGATTTAAATATAATTTAATCTAATTTAATTAAATTTTTAGTTGGACTAGGATTATCCTTAATTAGATTGCACTAATCTTGGTTCAAATGGATTTAAATTAGATTTGACCTAGTCAAATTCGAGAAGTTCCAGTTAGACTAGGATTCTCACTCCTCCCTTATGCCATGTTCCTTTTATCCCATGCCATTATTTTCTCAATAATGGCATGAGATTTCTCATGCCAATAAGAGTCCCATGCCCCCTTCTCCTATTTGTTTTGGAAAGATGTTTGAATAGGAAAAACAAGGAATAAGAAGATAGAGTTTTAAAAGTTTAAAACTCCTCTTTTGGGAATTTGTTCCATGCCCATCTTTTGTTGTCGCCCAATCTTTCCTTGAAGAATCTGTGCCCTACTCTTTTCTCGGCATGAATTTGTTCACACAAATTCCTTTGGTGCATCCAAGAAGTTGGATGCCTCCGGAGTTTCCTTACATGATTAGGTCTTTGACCTAGTCATGGACTCTTGTGGGTGCCACCTTTTAAGGGTTTCATGATGAAGGAAAATCCTGATTTCCCAATCCAGGTTCGTTCAAATCTGATTAGATCAAGAGATATATTTCAAAAATTTTTTTCCTAATTCCAATCAGATCTTGATATGTTTCAGATCTGATTCTTATTATTTTAATAAAATAAAATTAAAAGATAAATTAAATCAAATTTAATTTACCTGATCTGGGTAATCCTATTATCCTGTTGATGATCCTGTTTGCAGCGGAAGGTTTTGGATCTTAGCCACGCAAGTGCCTGGCCTCTACCGGTATCCACTCAGGTTGGATCTAGAGATCCTCTTCTTCTCTATCATGCCTCCAAAAATCAAATCTGGATCTGATCTGGAGGATCTTCAAAACTCTTTTTGAAGATGAGCAGTCGTCCTTTGCAGCAGCGCAGCCTTCTTAGCTTTTGATCGCCTTTCTTTGATCTGAATCGCACCAACCAAGGTCCAAAACTCCTTTTGGACGTGGAGAGCAAGGGGAGAAGGTGGTTTGGCATGGAGAGGAGGGGAGAGGCAGCCTTGGGGCATGGGGAAACTTGATCTCATCATATCTCTTAATCTGAGTTGGGCGCAGGGTCTTATTTATAGACTAAGCTGTGATCCAACTCCTCTTCCTTCCCAACCAATCACAACCCTTTGTGAAATCAGATCTAAATCTGATTGGTGGGAATAGAGTCCCCTGGATTCCTCCTTAGAGGGTGCCTAAGACCAGTCAAAGTTGGTTCTTAGAAGAACTCTAATTGGAATCCAAAAAGGAGATGGAGTCCTTGTCCAACAAGGACTCCTAGGCGCCTCCAACTTGGGCACACGCCTAGGGTGGCGTGCGCCCTTCTCCTTGCTAGTTCTGGCAGGGGGACAGGCCCCCACCAGCTCTCCAATAGGTGCATGACATGTGGTCAAAAGTCAAAGTGTCAATGGTCAACGTTTGACCAGTCAAAGGTAGACTTTTGACCAAAGTCAAAGAACAAGAAATGGCAGGTGACCAAAAATGGCAGGTAATGTCTTACAAAATAAGACAACCTTTTCTGACTTGGACAACCTCCAGTCAGACCATATGAAGGCCTCTGATTGAGCACAAACTCCTTTTGGCTCAGACAGGATAACTTATTTATGATAGCAAAAGAAGAACGTTAGGTTCAATCGAGTGCTAGCACGATTTCCTTGAACCTAATTGAATCTCATTCAGATCAATTGAACTAGATCAGTTCAATTGATGATCACCAGATTCAAACCCTTGTTTGTGTGACCCAGTTAGGTTCAGTTCTGTATGGTAATGGGATATGTCATGATCTCTATCATCGACATCATCGAAACTCCTTTCGATGGATCAGAACTCTTCTGATTCGAACAGCTAGAATGATCGATCATCTAAATCATTCTAATTGCTCCCAAAATCCACCAGTGACACCTAGCAGTATATGGTGGCAACCCATCAGAGCTGAATGCGAACCTCTTGGTGCAGCTACCTGTGTGATTCAGTTCTTCTATCTTGAGCCCCGATCAGATTAGGGTTAAGGTAAACTCGTCAAACCCTAGTCTCTGTCATATGATGTAATCATTCGATTCGAGTCCAATGTGAAAATCTAAATAGAAACTCTTTCTATTATTTCACTCTACCATGGCCATGGGCTTTCTGGACTTGATTCTCATGATTATCATAGGGCTGCTCCTCTACCACCGAGGTAGATAGATTCCATCTTGA